>VXAX01000979.1:479138-613230 GCA_013399835.1 Leptocoma aspasia | reverse complement strand
AAAAAAAAAAAAAAAGAGAAGAAACTTAGTAAAAGGGATCTGATCATCCAGAACTCAAAGAGGTGTTTTGCAAGATCATTACTGCCCAAGAGTAGATTGAGATGTCTATTTTTGCACTAAATTTAGTGCATTTTTTTCTCTTGCTTCCTATTCTGCTCATTTTTCCTGATCCACTTGTTGCATGCCACAGCCACAGAGAAGCCCCCTGCATCCTGTGCTTGCAGGCAGCCCAGCACATCTGGATCCGATGCCTGACGAGGTTTCCTCCACACCACCACAGCAGGAACACAAACTGCCCTATTTCCAGTATTTCCAACCCTGCAGAGCCCGTTCCTGCCTCTCCTTCCCCGGGGACTGCAGAGCTCTGGGCACATCCCCTGCTCACTGCTGGGACACCCCTCACTGTCCCCTTGCAGAGGAGGATGGACACATCTCAGTGGACACAGACATGAAAACAATTAATGTTACAAATGCAAAGTGATTTTTATAGCAGTTAATACTTCACATCAAACACGCTGGTGTGACGCAGCCACAGCAACACCTCTCAGGCTGTTCTCACACCACGCACATGCCCTGACAATGAATCTTTTTTCAACAGCAGGGCAAGGGAACCTTTTTTTTTTGTGCTGCTGTTTAGGTATGCAAAGTACTGACTCCACAAACAATTTTAAAAGAAACACTAAGATTGATTTTGCCCAAACTACGCGTTACACGAGGCAGCCCCTCAGCGCTCTGGGTGTAGTTTTGATTGTCACAATGTAAGAAAGTTATAAAGCTGTTAGAGCGTCCAAAGGAGGGACACGCAGAAGGTGAAGGTCAGGAGGGGCCATACAAGGAGTGGCTGAGGGCACTTGGTTTGTTCAGCTGGAGGAGACTGAGGAGACACTCACTGGAGTCTGCAGCTCTGACCTCAGCTCTCTGTGAGCAGGGACAGCAGGAGGGCACAGCTGGAGCTGTGTCAGGAGAGGTTGAGGCTGGAGATCAGGGAAAGGTTCTTCATCCAGAGGGTGCTGGGCACTGCCCAGGCTCCCTAGGGAATGGCACAGCCCCGAGGCTGCCAGAGCTCCAGGAGGGTTTGGACAGCGCTGCCAGGGATGCCCAGGGTGGGGTTGCTGGGGCCAGCTGGGCTGATGATGCTTTGGGCCCCTTCCAGCACAGGATATTCCATGACTCTACAATCCAAGATCGCTCAGCCCAAACCCAGCCTCAATCCCTGAGACACAACAGGGCCATTGATGACTGCCTGAACTTCCCAAGCGAGTTCTGCTGAAGAAACCCCATTCCTCCCTCATGCTGCGAGCTGCAGAAGGCACAGCTCAGTGCCAGGATCCCGTCCTGGTGTTCACACCGCGGGCGCTGTCGCAGGGTTGCCCTCCCCGATCGTTACGGCCACAGTGACCACGGCTGTCCCCGTGCCCCTCGCCCGGTGACATCCCACTCCCGCCCGCCTTCCTTTTCGCCAGGGCACTCTGGGCTAATGTAATCATACGATTACATAATTAACCCAGCTGTCTCATTAAGAAAATCAACTGGAATTCAGGGCATAATTAGTCATACAGCAATTAGCATGCTGATGAGCAACTGATGAAAAGCTGTCTCGATATAGAGTATGCTGGGACCACCCTCGTTATTTAAGGAGAGGGGGGAAAAGCCCACCTCGGCTCATGGAACAGGAGCTCCTGCGGGACAGGGAATGTTTAAAGTTTATGTTTAACCCTTGGGCCGCGGTTGTTGCTGCCGTGAGGGGTGAGGACCCCCGACAACACCGAGAGGCTGATGGTGGGGTTTGCCAAACGGAGTGGAAAAACCGTGTCATTGTTTAAATGTACAATTTGCAGCGCGCAGGGCCAAATTACCCTCTCTCCCCATATATATTTATATAAACATATATATTTAACCCCAGGGCTGCGGAGCGCTGCTCGGTGGGAGCAGTCCCGAGGAACGGGCTCGGACAGCCCCGCCGGGAGCGAGCACCGGGAGCCCGGAGTGACCGCCCGCATCCCGGGGGAACGGCCCGGAGCCCCGGGGGTGCTGCCCCGGCTCCCGGAGGGCAGGCAGGGACCCCCAAAGGGGCTGTCCGGGCCCCGGTGTGGCTGCAGGGACCCCCAAAGGGGCTGTCCGGGCCCCGGTGTGGCTGCAGGGACCCCCAAAGGGGCTGTCCGGGCCCCCGGAGGGCAGGCAGGGACCCCCAAAGGGGCTGTCCGGGCCCCGGTGTGGCTGCAGGGCCCCCCAAAGGGGCTGTCCGGGCCCCGGTGTGGCTGCAGGGACCCCCAAAGGGGCTGTCCGGGCCCCGGTGTGGCTGCAGGGACCCCCAAAGGGGCTGTCCGGGCCCCGGTGTGGCTGCAGGGACCCCCAAAGGGGCTGTCCGGGCCCCGGTGTGACCGCCCGGACCCCGCAGGAACCCCCGGGTCCCCCGGCCCGGAGCGCGGCGGGGAGAGCGGCAAAGCCCGGCCTGGATCGCAGCGCGGGCGGATCGGGCGGCGGCCGCGGGTGCCGGTGCGGTACCGGGGGCTCCTCACACGCTGTAAATTCACCACAAACGGGGTCTTTCCCTGCCGTGAGACCCCCACGGGTGGGCTAGGGGCTGCATGAGAGCCCAGCGGTCTGCTCTGCCCTGCCCGAGGTTCGCTCTCGGCTTATTGGCAAAATACATTCATAGAAATCACAGAATGGTTTGGGTTGGAAGGGGCCTTAAAGCTGATCTCGTTCCATCCCCTGCCATGGCAGGGACACTTCCACTGTCCCAGGCTGCTCCAAGCCCTGTCCAGCCTGGCCTTGGGCACTGCCAGGGATCCAGGGGCAGCCACAGCTGCTCTGGGCACCCTGTGCCAGGGCATCCCCACCCTCACAGGGAACAATTCCTTCAGAATATCTAAATTAAACCTCTTCTCTTTTCCTTTGGTCTCTTTATTCCTTTGGTATCGTAACATGGAGTTCCTAAAGAGCCTCTTTCAAAACAAAGGACTTGCCTTTTAATAACCCCCCCCCCCCCCCTTCATTTACAGGCCTGTAACACTGGAAACGATAAGAAAGCAAGTTATGAAACAGTGCCAGAACTACAGGGGCAATTAATAATTTATATCACTGGAAATGTGTTTCCTAAGGTTGGGATCTAAAAATAATTCAAGGAAGGCAACACATCTCTTTCAAAACGACTGAATTTCTGTTGCCCAAACCCTGCTGTAAGCAAAGCTCTTGGTGATCGCTCACCAGAAATGCCCACACGAAACCATAAGGAAGGGGAAAAAAAATAATAATCCTCCTAAAACACAACTTTAATAATGCGATTTAACTTTTTCAAAGAGCCAGGAGTTCAGCCCCACTGTCACAATACTTTGGTCACGAAGTAAAGGAAGTTTTCTTCCCGTTCCTAAATGCAACACTGCTCTTTGCAGGGAGTGTTCCTGCTGGAGAATGATCCCTGGATTACAGACATGAGAAGCTCCACGAGCTTCTGATGCAGTAACTGCTTTCGTGGGAGACTGCATGTCTGAAAATAACCCGAAAATGTGTTTTAGAAAAAATAATAATTACATTGTAGCTTTTGCATATTCAAACACCTCACAGCATACTTAATTAATTCATTAATTATTCCCCAGAAATTTCAGGGGTAAATTGAAATAGCCTAGAGAGACTGAGACAAAGATTTCATGGAATAAATGATAGCTTTGCTCCCGTTCCCCTATGACTCTGGTAGCCCAGGGACAGAAGAGTTATAGCCGTAATTCCATTTGAAACAAAGCTCATCATCTCTCCAACTCCTCACTTCATAAAAACCATGAAAAGGTTCTTCCTTCAATCAAGAATTATACATATTTTCTTACTCTCCCATCCCACAGGACTGGGATCTGTGTCTTCGTTGTATTTTTTTTCCACTTTTTAACAGCATTCTCCTCACCCTCCGGCTGCCGTTCTGCACAGGCTGTGCCGGGGAATTCAAAGTGCCCACAAGAGGGTGAGGAACTCTCATTTTCCTTACCAGGAAAAAAAAAAAAAAAAAAAAANNNNAAAAAAAAAAAAAAAAGCCGAATCCCAAATTGTGCCGACCTGTGGAAGCAGCAAAGCCAGACTGATGGGACCCCCCTGTGTGGGGCGGGGGAGTGGCAGCAGAGCGGCGCCTTTCCTCCCCATTAATCACGGCACGAGTTCTCCAAAGCTCGCAGGGTTAAATGAAACAGCACGGGATGGTGTAACAGGCAATGTGACCACAATCATACAGATCCCTCCCAGAGTGTGGTCCTCACATCTTGTGGGCTACTATTTAAAATATCCTTTATTTATCTCCCAGCTATGGAGGATAACCCAGGGAATGGTTACTGCCAGAAAGATGCCCCAGACTGAGATGCATCACTATCCTAGAATAAAAAAAAATCACGTAAGGCAGAGTAAATGATCGACTCCTTCACAAACTGCACTGCAGTTCCCTCTGTTTTCAAAGGAGTAACCAAGCTAAATCCTCAGAAAAGTTTTTAATATTAAACGTGGGGTTTGCATAATAGGTAGGGCAGCATTTGATGGCGCTATGTCAGCTGAAAAAGAACCTAATGAGTTACAAGAGAAGCCACTGCAACTGAAAAGGCTCCAATTTGATTGTTAATGTTCTAGTAATGGCCCAGGACACTGGAATTTCTGCTCACACAGCGAGCTCAGTGCAAAGGACAGTTACAGAAAAAACACTTATACTTCAAGTTTCATTTCTCCTACTTTGAGATTGTAAAAGAAAAAAGAGCCTTCTACTATGTTTGAAAGCATTTCTGCTATATTCATCCCTTCTTTCTCCTAAAACCTTCTGAACAGACTTAGCACTAAACCCTCCGAAAGCTGGGGTTTATTCTAATTCCAGTTCACATTCCTGCAACCGAGAAAGGGAAAGTCCAATGTTCCCCCTCCTCAGCGTGCTCTGCCTTTTGCTCCAGTCACGGGCCTTGGGGCTGCTCCAAATCTCTCCTGCAGCAACATCTTCCCAAGGGCTGTGGTGACACCCTGCAGGTGAACACAGCCCTTTCCCGCAGGGATATCTGCTGGGATATCTCTTTCCACCGCACATTCTTCCTGCTCCTGTTCACTGCATCCTTCCCCTTATCTGCACCTCCCCTCTTCCTTCCGTGCCTCCAGCCTACCAAGTAAAATAGGGCTTGACAACCACACAATAAATTTTTTAAAGTGAATGCTTTAGGGATATTTCTTCCTCTGAATATTTATTCCGGCTTTTACAAAGGAATTTTTCCAATTATTAATTCAACAAGAAAAACTAAGGGAAAAAGGTATGTGATTAGACAAGCCCAACTTCAAGCCACATATTCAGGTAACAGAACTGTTTTCAGTTATTTTGACATGGGTTTCAAAACAGAAGGATAAAGTGAATGAGTTCTAAAGATGGGAACTGGCCAGGACTTGGTGCTCCATCTGAAAATAGCTGTGTGACACTAACAGTGCTGCCCCTATCAGCATGCACTCACCCAGCACACATCCCAAACTGCTCAGAATTCCAGCCCCACGGGGAAGGAGGCTGAAGTGATTATGAGCTACTTGTACATTCCTCAGCACTGGACTGCCAAGGCTGGAGCAGCATCCCGGGCGATTCAGGATCTTCTGCAAAATGAAACGGTGGGAGCTCTGCCCCTCTGAGAACTCTGCTCGAATCTCCCCTCTGCAGTCGGGACTTTAAACTGTCCCTCTCACTCCCACTCGGGCACCCCTTGCAGATTTGCAGAACGGTTTGGGGAGAATCGCTAAATTTCTACAGTCCATCATTTTTTACTGTACAGACGTTGAATCTCTAAATTTCTACAGTCCATAATTTTTTTTACAGTAACGACTTTGCTTCCAGGTTTTCCTGTTTGTTCAACTCTTTCTTTTTACCTATTCTAAACACTCAGGTGAAGCATCAAGGATTTTGGCTTCAGATGGGATCCACTCACCAGCTAAATCACTGCCTGCAGCCACAGGGGTTTATGGCTTTTCACTCTTTCAAGTATTAACTATGCTCAATTTTCTGCTTAATTTTATCAGATTTTCAAGTGTGTTTAGAAAGACACCCGACTGCTGCGTTTGAGGGTGTCTGTGCCACTTGTGTGTCTGTGAGCAAGTTCATTTTGCTTCCATTCCCCCTGAGAGTACTCACTGTAATATTGTTTTCCTTTCGCTCTAAGCTTGAGAAAAGGCACGTTATGAATATGCATTTCCCTTGTACAGTCTGGGGCAGCAAAACCATAAACTTGTTCATTTTATGGGTCTGTCCTTTGTTTTATTCCAACGTATTTTATTGGGAAAGGGGAGACAGTTTTGACTTGTATTATTAACAAATGAGGAACTGTCTAAAATTTTTCACACTGCAATGATTCCAAACATTTCTCAAAAATGATCTGTGCTGTTCAGCCTCGATGTACCACTAACTCAGGGTTCACTATGATGTGATCTTGCTCTTTAGACAGTTTTGCCAGCCAATTAACCATTACCTCAGACAAGAGCACTCTATTAACTTTTTCAAACTCTTTTTAGTATTCTACTTTGGGATGTGCTTAAACACAGTCCCTCAGAGTGAACCTCTTTTCCCTCACCTCTCTTTATTATCCCCTAAATTTACATTCACCCAGCTCTCCCTACAAGCAGAAAAGGCTGGGGGTGCCTAGGTTGAAATTTTAGCACATCATGAGTCATCTGGGTCTGTAAAAGTCTTTATTACACAAACTTTCTTACCAGGGCTGGCATTAACCTTTCTGCTTAACATTATACTTTCCCAAAAAATCCAAACACGTTACCGGACGTACATGAACAAAAATTCATACACATTTAGCACCTCCAACATAAGCAGCTGATAATTTTTCTGGGGAAAAAAGCCCCCAGCCAAATCTAAAATCAAACCTGTTTTTCTCTTGCATCACCTTTAACCTCAAGACATTGATCAAAAGCACTTTAAACAGAATTTTCTCGTAGCCCAAAAAGCAGTGCAAGTCTGGAGAGGGTCGTGACTTGTAAATAATCAAAAGGCAAAGGCTGATAAATGGCTGATTATTTGTAAGCACTGAAAATAATTTTCATTTCTGCCTTTAGAAGTAATTCCTTCACATTTATTTAGTGCTTTACTGATGATTTGTTTGAAAAGAACTTTGTGCTTTCTCAGGTAAAGCACTCCTTGGAAGAAGAATGCCCTATGGAGGGCAGCTGGAATTTGCAAGGCTGAACTGGGGTTGTGTGTAGACTAAAATACCACATGTAGTGATAGGTGTGTGGAAAACTCCTTTGGAAGGAGCCTGCTCCTCCTTCAAACCCCTTTGTGAGACACAGCCCCCATGGCTGGGTGTGCAAATTATGATGGCAAGGAGCAAGGGAGAGATAAAATTTCCACTTCAGCCATCTTTCACTGTTATTGCTTTTGATTGTTTTGACAGGGCACATTAAAAAAAAAAAATCGTATTTTTACCTTCTCTGTTTTTTGCTATACTTCCCTTCAATAGCAGGTCCTCTAAGCTAAAACCCACATCACACACATTATACAGCACCAAATCTGATCACAGCACAGACCTGGGAAGAGTCTCCAATAAACCCACACACACATCCCCTCTTACACCCCGAGAGTCCTTTTGTTTCCTGACGAGAAAATTCCCATTAAGGAGAAACGAAACCCATTTCTGGCTCAGCCCTGGAAGGCAGCACAGCGCCTCCAAACCAAGAGCAAACAGTTTGCATTAACCTTCCCTCACTCTCAAATATGCTGAAAAAACTGTGTTTCCCCAGTTTTTGGGAGTGAACCCAACTGGGTTTAATTGTGCCACATCCAGAGAGCAGAGTTTGTGTTTAAAGGCAGAATTGTTTCTTCTTTGCCTACACAGGAGCAATACTGAGACAAAATACTGAGCAAATCCAGCGTGGCACTGGGCTGTAACTGCAGTGATCCACTGCAGAAAGAACACTCTGATTTAACCACTTTATCCAGACACTCACACCTGGCATTCAATTGGTCTCCCTATTTTAACTTCTACTTGAAAATTATACCCAAGTTTTGTTTTAAAATAATAAAGTAGTGAGCATAGTTCATTTTTGAAATAAAAATATTTAGAATTTTTAATGCTTACTATTTTTCCTTTAAAGATTTAGGGAAAAAAAAGAATTTTGAATATACTGTTTCTGCAAGGCAACACCACTCCTCCAAACACACAACAAGGCTCCAATTTCACTTTAAGTGCTTGCAAGATTAAGACCCTAAAAGCCAAGGGTGTTAACATAATACACTTATTTTATAACACTGGAGACAAAGGAATCTTGAACAGATGGAAGAAGGCTTCCTCAAAACACACACCCAACCTCCCTTTACTTCTAAATAAATATATTCACATTATTTTTAAAGGTAAGTTGTGACAACCTTGTTGATTAGTGCAATTCATGTGGCAGCATTTGCTTTTCCCTTGCTCTGTACTGCATACTGAAAATAAGGCAATTAAATGAGAAAATTAATTCCATTAATTAAAAATGTTCAGTCTCAAGCAAGACAGAACGATCTGAGCTGTATAAATGTATATAAACCAAAATGTTTTCCTTGACATGTGCTTTCCTTTAGGAAGGATAAATTTTGCAGCACAAAGCAACGATAATGCTATTTTAACAGCATCATAAAGCTGGAGAGAGATATATAAAAGGTCTGTTTTATCTTTTAAAGAGAAACCCCCTGATGTACACAGGAAAATTTACAAGTAAAATACCACCCTTCCCACAAATTCCTTACTGGTGAGCCTGAGTGAAAACTCTGGTCAGGTCAGGAAAGAAAATGATTAAACTTTGCTGAATCCATAAAGCACTGTAGCTGGAGTTTCAATACAGATCATTTTATAGTAAAATTAAAATAGAAGCCCTTTTTAATTATATAAAGTGTGCACATTATTACTGAGGAGAGAAATACACGCTTTCCTCAAGAACCATAAAATTGGCTGCTGGGAATTAGACTTCAGCTGCAATTATTATATGGTCCTATAAAGGATATTGAAAGTCTGATAAAATTGCACCCTTGTCATGTAACAGCGATGCTTAACGCTAAATAACCACTCTGCAGCATTCCAGGCATAGCTTCCCCCAAACATCACCGCTCCCTTCTCACACCCAAAAGAAAACACAGCACCATGGGGGAGCTAAAAGTGTACCTAAATATTTGAAATACCAAATGAACTGGTCAAAAGATATGTAAAGCCACACGGAGGCAAAGCAACACGTGTGATAAATGAATACTGATGGGTGTTTATAAAGGAGAGCTCTCCATGGATACCCACCCAGCCCTCCATGGACACTGCCCAACCTAGCAGACTACGCAGGATGAGAGGGGAAACAAAAAAAAGAGCAACACGATGAAGCAGAGTGACAAAGACCAGTGCCATACATTCCTAATGGCTGCTTTCCTTCTCCTTGCAGAGTGTGTTGTAAACTGTGAGTATCTGTTACGCCTGCACACAGCTACAGGACACTGGCTGGACTTCTCCTGGAGAACCTGGAATTTACTTTTACCTCAGATCTCCAGGTAAGAGCACGGGCCTAAAACCTGGAGATATTTCTCATCCCACAGACTCCACTGCACTCCCAGCTCAGCCAGGCTGAAGTTTTTGGGTGTATTAGGAATATCAAAGAAATATTTCTGTGACAGGTGACATAAGGCACAGGCAGGGGACGGCAGGGCAAGAGAGAGGCTGTGGGGTGTGGGAGCAGGGCTGTAAATTTTGCTCCTGCAAATAAAGGAAAGAGAAAATTCTTTCTCTTACAAAGAAGTCCTGACAAAGTCCCTCACCATTTCAACAGCATGGGTGGGATATAAATCCTACCTTCTCCTCAAGGCTTGGTCTGATGTGCTGCTCAGATCCCAGCACCTGTGATGTGCCAGGCTCCAGAAAGCAGCCTCTGCACAAGAGCACACGAAGGATCCCACACAGCTCTTGTTTGACATCACTTCTCAGTCGTGAAAAAAGCCAGACTGTTCCAGCTCAAACCTACTCAGCTTCCTACCAAAGGATGGCAGGAAACTGCGGTGAGTGTTAGAGTGGAGATGGAGGGGCTGCAGTGCCTCCCCCCGGTGCTGATGCTGGACTCCCAGGCTGCAGAGATGTTGGGAATGTTTCATGGAGGGCTTTCTCCCCGAGCCAGAGCTGTGGGTGCCCATCCCAGGCCCACAGTGCTCGTGCCAGGCAAAGTGCCCGTGGCAGCCAGGACCCTCTCCGAGTTATCTACTCTTCCCATGGCACGAGCAGGTGGCCAAAGGGAGCTGTTCTGTGTTCAGCAGAACGTTACTGAGACTCTGAGCAGGAAATAAGTGAAGGAAAACTCACAGACCACAGCTGACTAACCTAAAAACAACATTTCCAAGGCAGTTGTGGCCCAGGAAGAGCTCGGTGAGTCCCTGCATCCCTACAGAGGAAACTGGCCACTGGGCACTGCTCAACTATGAATGGGAAAGCATAAAAAAATATATTTGTTAGCTCAGACTGAGCATCTGAAAACACTGACCTTTCAACCAGTTAATAATTAAACTAAAACATTAAAAAATTAAATTTTATTTGAAGCATGCATGAAATGTGCTCCTTAAACTGTAAAACCAGTAAAGGCCTATACTATGGGTACTATGAAGCTTAAAAGTATTTAAAAGTATTAATTACACCTCAAAATCCCTCTTGAGGTATTTTGAATATTATATATATAAAATGTTAATGTTTTATAAAACTATAAAATGACACAGCTTCATGTGCCAACAGCTCAGTCAGGCCAAGATGTGGCAGTGGAGACTTGGGCTCCTCACTCCCTCTCAGCTATGGGTACAGCTGCAAAAAGAAAAATCTGTTCAGGCAGTTATTTATTTACCACTGGGGAAAACAAAAAAAATCAACTCCCAAAATGTAAAAAGAAATGAACTGAAACCAAATGCCAAACAAAGAAAGTTTGGATGCCAAACAAAAGGGAAGTTGAAAACACATACAATAAAGGCCTTTGAATAAAATTTATGATCATACTTACACTCCACAGAACTGAAATTCGGTAGTGATTTACTTTTCAGTAAGGCTTTTTCTTTTGTTTTTTTTGGAAGGCATGAAAAGTTTTCTCTATCCTTTAAAAGTACAAATAATGCTTTTTCTTGGTGAGGCTTCGAGATGCTTTTTTTTTTTTTGTTCAAATTGTCAGAATCCTCTAACAAACAAAATACTGAGGGTCACAGAGTATCATAATAATATAAATTGATTCGTACAAACATTAACATGTAGATGCAATGAGAAGTCCTGAAATGTGCCACAGTTACAGTTCTCTCCATTAGAAACAATACAGGAGTCTATCAGCTCCAGAGCAAAACCATTGCTCATATTTACCTTATTAAAGGAAGGAAAAATGCCCAATAGCATTCACACAAACATGAACCATTAGTTTCTCAGAATAAGAGAATAATTTGCTTACCTGGAACATCAATTAATCTCTTATAAACATTCAAGAAGGCTGCCTCTGCTTCTTTGCTTCGTTTACCCAATGCATCAATCTAAAATGGAAGATGAGAACAGAAGCTTTAAGATTTCTTCCAATACAACTCTCACACTCAGAGCCATAAATATAAATTAATAATTTCATGTAAAACTAGTAAGTACATAAAAAGGGAACCCAGGTCTCCTGTGTACAGCTCCTATAGAAGCAGTCTTAAAAGACTGTTCCTCATACATTTGTACTGAATATAATTTAAAGTCCATTTTTCAGCCCAATAACAAGCATCAATATTTTCATGAATGCTCCTGCCTGTTGTGATTCTTTACTTTAAATCTTTATTAAAAGCCTGGTACTTGCCAGGCAGATTCTCTCCTCAACAACTGTTTACCACTTATTGAGATCTAGCACAGCAAATGGAACTGTGGCCACTTCTGATGTCCCACTCTGCCTTTATTGTGGTAAATAGATTTTTCTATTATTTCTAGTAAGCCCGTGAGGAGATGGAAAGATAAACTTGTTGAGCACCCTGTGATACTTAACACTAAATAATTGAATCTTCTACATGCAAAGAAGTTTTCTAATACAGCTCAGGCACAACCTGCACTCCTGAGCTCCTCTGACCAGCCTCGCCTTGTGTTCTGTAACACACACATTGCTCATCTAAGAATTTATTTTTATCATTTAATTCTTTTCCCCCTACGTCTGTATTTTCATCTAAAACTCCATTTTACAAGGAAAGGCAGCTTAACAGCTCTGAGAATAAAATACCTATTCCACAGCAACTTTTTTTTGGTAAACATGTATTTTCCTATTGTACTAGAAACCAGAGGATTTACTATTGCTTCATATTGACAATAAACAACCAAACTGCCTCAGGATCAGATCCAGTGAATTAATACTCCAAAGCAGAGGGACAGAAAGGGAAACAGGAAAGCCTGACACAGCTCTGTGGCAGCTTACCCAAATCAGGAAACCAAAGGCATGGAGATTATCGTTCCCATATTTTAATAAAAGGCAAGGAAGGATCTGAAGAACTACGGATACAAAGGCCTGATATCAATTCTTCTGTGTATTTGAAAGGCAGTGAATATTATGGAACCATTTAAAGGTGCGGACGTCACCGCGGCCTAAAAAAAGGAAGGCCCTGTCTGAAAAACGTCCTTGAATTCTTTCTCTACATTATTGATTCGGTAGATAAGGCAGAAACAATGGCCTGAGTTTACTGTATCTGTATTTCAGGAAAGTATCTGATATTTTATTCTGCAGGAGGGGGATTTGCAGCACTGGGAAGCGTGTGACCAAGCCAGGGCTTTGCCAGCGCTGGGGCTCGGGAAGCGCCGGGTGCCCGGAGAGGAAGAGGAGGGGAGACAAAGCAGGAGTGTGCTGCGGGGTCAGTCCTGGTGCCACTTGTGTTTACTTTGTCCTGAAACGCCTCTGTGAAGAGAAGGGAAAGATTTGGGAAGGGAGAGGGGGGCAATCCTACAACGTGGATGTTTAAATAATGCGGGGAGTCGGCGTTGGAGCGCAGCGCGGGACAGCGCGCGGCTGGCGCGGATCAGCCCCGTGGCTGGTGAGTGACTTGTGGGGATCACTACGGGCAGGATTACAGCCAGAAAAACCAAAGGACGAGGACAATCGCAGAAATCACACAGAAGCACAATGCACAAGGTATAAGCCAAGAAAAGGCTCGGAGGGGAGGAGGGGTCAAGGAGGGAAATAAGGACACGGGCAGCGTCCACACAGCATTTGGCGGCAGCAGCAGCAAGGAAATCTTGGGAGATACGGTGAGAGGCTGGGAAGAGACAAGTTCTGGCAACACAATACAAGGCTGTATTTAAAAAAATAAACCAAGTTCCTATTTCGCTTACATCCCCCCAGGATCTGGATTAATTTATGGAGATGGGTGGAGGTGTGGTGTAACTGACACCTGACCTATTTAGAGCTTATCAAAGGGTATTGGAAAAGTGATAAATGAGCATCAGATATTAAAATGATGGAGGATGTGGAGAGCAGACACAAATTCTCAAGAAGAGCTGGCCATGGTGTCTTTCAGAGTTTACCAAGAAAGACCACAGAAAGGCACTGGAATCTCCCAGGGCATCCAACGTGCCACAGAGCAAGGGATTGATGGTTGTGAATAACCCACTTAATAATCTGAATTTGAGCAATCACAGATGGACTGATGCTCATTAGGGAAGGAGAACAGAAGCAATTCGGAGAGAACATTTTCACACGAGGAGTACTTGAAATGAGCCTGTGGAGGGAAGTGCCAAAGGCAGGGAGGCCCTGGGATGTGTAAATCCATGCTGGGGAGTGTCAGGCACTGCTCGGGGATGGGGTGAGAAGGAAGGGGCAGCACCAGGGACACTTGTGCAGTTGAGCTGTTTCATGGGTGCACAGAGACTCTCTGAAGGCCAACCCACACCATATGTTACACTTCTGGACTTCAACATTCCCACATACAATTTTCTCTTGCTGCTGCTCAGCAGAGAGCAGCCAAATTTAAATTACTATTATTAAATACAATTAGCATTACAGCACTGATTCTGTACTGTATTTTGAAAAATTCATTTGCCCCTTTTATGAAAAGCAAAGCACTTAAAATGCTTCCATTTCTGGGAAATAACAGGATGGATTTATTTTCCTATTACAGTTTTTCCACATTTTAATAAAGAGCATTTGTACTTTTATTCTCTCTAAGTATTATAGAAGGTATGGTTTATTTGCTCCTTACTTGTTATAGAGTGATGGAAATATAAACCAGATTTGAAACAACATCTTGCAAGGAGATCAGAGACTTTCCAAAGGAAGCAGTTTGTAAATCACAGGTATTTTACACCTTTTTTCACCCTCAAATTCAAAACCAGAATTCCAAACAATCCCACTAGGCAGAAATATAGTTTTATGTTTTAGTTGTTTAAAAAAATAAATCAACCTGTCTGATTTAAAGTTCTACTAAAAACGAGCACTGCAACTATTTTATATATTAAAATAAAATTTAGAAAAAGCACCATGACAACTTTAACTGGAATAAAAAAATAATTAAGCATGCCAGCACCCAGGTGCATAAGGAAATATGGGAGGAAAAAGAAATCAAAAATAGCAAAATATAAATGAAGTCCAGAGAGAGAGGAAATGGAGCACTGAAGTGACATGGAAACATTTTGAAGTTCACTGAAAATTTTTCAAATCAAAGTAAAATTGGTTCAGGAGCCAACAAGGCTGAGCTGCAATCAGCTCACATTAAACTGTTGAACTACATTATAAAACTCTTGCTGAACATTTTTATTTGACTCTAAAAACTTCAGGGACCCTGAAAGAAGTCAACTTATAATTACACTCGCGTTGTCTTGACACGAGCTTAGCTCCAAATCTTAATTTATCTAAACCAGGCCCCATTATGTCTTCTCTGAGCAGAAAGAAACAACAGTGACCTCTGTATTCCCCACCACCCCCATAAACATATGTTCACTTTTAAGTTTTGGCATCCTATTTGTCTTGATAATACCACTGGTGCTGCAGTGAGATAACAGAACTGAGACACCAGGAATCCTCCCTGCTCAGCACAGCCTTCATCCCACTCTTCATCCCTAAAACATTGCTGCAGCTACATGGAGGAGCTGTGGCCAGACACTGGGCTGAGACCAGTCCTCCCTTTACCCACCTTGTTTTTCCAGGTCAGGTGCTCTCCTGAGTTGATGCTCAGGGTACCAAGGTCACCCCAGAGGCTGAGTGTCTCCCCTTCCCCTCCGGAACTGTCTCCTTCCAACCTGCCTGTGAAACTCTCCGTAGTCTGATCCCACTCTCCCTTCTTGTATGACACTGCTGGCTTGCTCCCCCAAAAACATGGATAGCCTAGCTCAGGAGCACTTGGTGCCAGTCTAATACCCACTGCACCTGGCTGAAATCAAAATATCCTCAATAAAATCCACAGATTTATGTCCATATTTACGTAAGCACCACAAATCTGGCACCTAGGCCAGGGAAAGTGCTGAACGCAGGTTTATCTGAATGTTGCCTCTTTCAGCTATGTCCAGCCAAGTTCAGAAGGATGGAAGCAAAGCCCATGGCTTTAGTTTGGAATCTGTCAGTTTTTATGCAGTAGGAGATTTCAGCATCAATTCAAGCCTGATGTTTAGTGCCCCATAATCTCCTGAGCACGGGTCCGCAGGGCTGGGATGCTCTGGGCTGTATGAACGTGGTATTGCCTCAAGGACTGCAGTCAGACTGAAGGATGCACACCTCTGCTCCTGAATTTAAAGATGGAACAGGATGATGAAGCTCTCTGCAAGGAAGCTGGATTGCCAGATGCCAGCACATCCTGCACTGCCACTTGAATTCTCTGAACTGAGGGATATCAGCACATTAACACATCTCTGAGCACGAGACCAGCACGTGTGCTGCTCGTCTTAGATCCACTTGGAGCATTCAGCACAGCTGGAAGATTGGGATGCTGCACTCAGCATCCCAAAGACAGCTTTTGTCAGGGGTTCTCAGTGCTGTGTCTGGCTGGCATTACCAAAGCACTGGTGATTTACTCTCAGTACCACAAACACAAGTGTTCACACAACTGTGCTAAATATGAACTTTGCAGTCCCAGCTCTTCCACTTATCCTCACAGCTCTCCAGTTTAGTTCTCACTCTCGTTAACCACCTTAACATGTCTTTTACTGTCCTGCACAGAGTCTGGAACTAATTTATCAAGTAAAAATAAATTATTTCAAAGAGAAGTTGTTTTTCTGTTCTGATTTTTAATAGATGGATGCCTTAAGGAGACACCCATCCCTTTTCCCTTACACGTTTTCTGTCATATTGTTTTGCATCACGAAGTTTTTCCATTTGTCTTCAATTACTACAAGTTACCAAAACACCATTAAGAACTGGAAGAACCATGTGAAACAAAGGGAAAAGCACGAGAACAACTCATTAAAGCACCACTCTTTTAAGCCATGCTGTATTCTTGAATAACTGCCTTGGAATCAAATGGTGGCTATAGCAGGATTATTAATGCATTGGTCTTGCTTTGAAGCCTTTAAATACAGTTGGCTTGATTTCCCTTTCTTAATACCAAGAGATATCTACATTAATAAATTACTTAATAAAAATAACATTGTAATTTACAAATTAATAAAAATTTATTCCCCATCCTTGCCACTGACAAAAGAAAAAGTAAAAAATTCTTAACTTTGTTGCAATTAAAACAGTTTTGAAGCAAAATTATAAAAGATTATTTCTGTGCAGTTGCTTAAGGCATATGGCATGGACTTTAGCTGGGCTATAAATTCTTTAACAGAATTAAGGACTTCACAGTGGATCCAATACCAATCTGTTTAACAAACCTGCTTGGGTCGGGACACAGGTACCAGGAAAGAGCCTGGGAAGGGCACGCCTGCCTCACCAACTTGTTGGTTTAACCTCATGTTAAGCACAGAGCTTTAGGAAGGACTCAAACACCTCAACTTTTCAAATCTGTTCCCTCCACTGTGAAACAGCTGCAACCTTGAACCCTTAAAACCTCCTCTTCCTTTCATGCCCAGATAAATCCTGATTTTCCCAGACAAACAACGCTGCCATCCCCTGAGGAATGTTCTCACAGGACAGCTTCTTGCTGCTTTTCCAATCTTTGATCTTCCCTCCCAGTAAAACAGCCCAGCCCAACATGTGCCTGCAGATACTGACAGCAGAGCCACAGCTCTGATTAAATCCTGTTTGCCGCCCTGCCTTTGGATCAGCAGCTGTGCTGTCCCTGCTGGACCTCTCCTGGAGCTTTGGATAACCCACCTGCCTCCCTCCTCAGCTCTCTCTGCATTTCAGAGCAGGTTTCCCAGCTCCTGCTCTCACCCAGCTCCCAACCCATCCATGGGACAGGCAGGGATCAGCCCTGCTCCCTCCTCCTCCCGCTGCTGGCGCGTGGTTCAGCTCAGTGACTCGGTGAAAAACTAGGGAAGGAGAGGAAGAATTTATCTTCCATTGTGCTGGCAAACTGAACTGACTCATCCTGTGCATTTGCTGGGCTCAGCACGAGGGAGGAGGTGGGGACCCAGAGCTGGGGCAAGGACACCCCACAGCATTGGTCCCTCACCTGCACAGATCAGGTATGGCACGAAACCAGTGACAAGGAATGGACAGCACAAGGAGGCTCAGAGTGCCAAATGTTACCAAAATTCTCTTTTATTGATCAATCTTTACAGTATGAAAGTGGATTAACTTTGTCCATGTCTATATTAGTTCATTATACACTCTGATGTAATGACATGTTACAATTGTCCTGGAGGCTTTGGTGTTTTTCATGCTCAAGTAAAACAAATCAAAGGACAGCCTGGTCCTGGAAATAAGGACTTTGCTCATGGAAGGATAAAGGATACTCCTGAACACCAAGCTAATGCCAACATCCCAGCCCCTCTGACACTTTATTCAAACCCTCACAGTGTTTCCTGGTGTCACAAACAGTAACTCCAGCAAGACTGACCCCATGGATACATGGATCCATGGACTGCT
Source organism: Leptocoma aspasia (assembly GCA_013399835.1). Lineage (NCBI taxonomy): Eukaryota > Metazoa > Chordata > Aves > Passeriformes > Nectariniidae > Leptocoma > Leptocoma aspasia. The sequence continues at coordinate 595,293 of VXAX01000979.1, read as the reverse complement.
GTGGAAATAGGGTTGAATTGCAATGTTTTACTCCAATCAGTAAGTGTGGGTGCTAGTGATTAGGCAAATTGTGTTGTACCTGAATTTTAAGGGGTGTAAAAACCTTGTGTGAAACCAGATACGGGGTGCCCCAATTTGGCTGCACAATGAATAATTATTTACCCTTGTAATTCTACATTTTGCATCCTAGCCTCTCTCATCAAGTCAGCACAGGCCAGTCATGAATTTTTTTAATGCCAAGAAGGTAAAACAAAGAGCTGACCTCTAAACAGGCAACACATCCTTCCCCCAAAACTGAAGGAACATCTTTCTAGTGAATAGATCAGTGAATCACTTGTTCTGTCACCAAAGAGGGAGATGTCCGAGCTTGCCAGTTCTGATCCTCGAGGCTCTGTCAGAGCACAAGGATGGAGAACAACTCTGGCCATGCCAGCCCAGCCATGTTTGGTGTGGGAAATGGGGCAGGGAGGAAGGGGAGAAAGCCAGGACAGAGCAGCCTGGGCTACCCCACATCACCCCCAGCTTGCCAGCAGCAGGAGCTATGTGTAGGGTGAGTGGGTGCTCTCACCTGCCCTGCACCTCTCCTCCAGACTCTGAGCAGTGACCTGAAACCCAAAATCACTCCTCTCCCTCATGGATGATCCAAACTTCCGTTTAGGTATTTTTTAAAAAATTAGGTCAGAGGAATCTGTGCAAGAAGGAGCTCATTAAGCACCTTAGTGCAGAATCCACCTGCACATAAATACAGAGATGCACCTTTTTCCTGGTGTTTTGTACTGAGCTCACCCTCTTGCTTCTCTTTTCTGACAAAGCAAGACCTGAGACCATCTCGTATAGAGCCTCATAGTAAATCTGTAATAAACAGAGGTAATTCTGTAATTAATACAAAGATAATTTTGTATTTGAAGAAACAGGGACTCGGCAGAATACCTCGACCAGCCCAGCCCTCCAATCCCCATTCCTTCCAGCACACTTCAAGCTCTCTTTTTTTTCTCCTGAGGATGAGAAGACACTCCTGACCCTGTGAGCTGCACCAGTGCTGCCTGTCGGAATCCTGAATAAACTGAATTTCCCACCACTGTTCCTGTTGCCCCCGAGCGCGTGGCAGCGGCACGGCGCGCCTCGGTACCGACAGCCCACCAGCTGCCAACAGGAATTTCAGCACTTTGTCAATTATGTAAAAATAAGAGGATTTGGGCTGATCCTCCCCAAAGTTACCCTGGTATCTCTGCTGTCTTGGTACAACTTGCCTGCAAGTTGGAGAGGAACCTGCAAGAGCTTCAGGGAAGGTGCACAGCGCCCATCGCTGCCTCTGGTGGGATGTGTAAGGTTTGGGACTTTGCCTGTTATCCCCACAGCTGAGAGTCGTCCCAGGAAGGAAAAATATATAATATTTTTATATATAATAAAATACAATGGGAGATATAATAGGAGAGGCTCTGACTCTATTTGAGAGTCTCTGCAGTTCTGTCCCTCCCCTGCAGGTCAGTGTCTCCTCCCAGAGATGCTTTTGGCCCTGCAGCAGCCACCCCACGTGCTCAGCAGGGAGAGCTCATCTGCCCCTGAGATGCTGGAGTATATTTAAATCACCTTCCTCAGGAAAGATGTTGTTTAAACTGCAATCAAGCCAGCCAAAAATAAATAAATAATCATTTACACACTTCTGTAAACAAAGAAATGAAAGCACTGTGGAGCTGCCGTTACCCCAAGAGCAGGTCACGACCTCTCCCTGCTTTGGGGAACCAACTGAGATGCAGAGTGGACTTTAAAAGAGAATTAACTGCCAAAAATAGTCACTTTTGGTAAATACAGGGTTTTGATGGGACTTCCATTGAAAAGCAGGGAGGCTCTGGGCCCAAACACGAGCGCTGGATTTTGATGTATGCTGTTGACTTCCCCAACACAGAGCAATTTGTAATAGCTTTGCCACGCTGTTGTTTTCAAAGCTCCTGCTACATCACAAGCATTTATTTCTGACCACAAAATTACATTTATTCAACAGAAAGCAGCTCAGGGTCTTTAAGAGGTTAACTTCTGGAGGGCTTGGCTGCTCTCCAGCCTCCCTGCGAGCATCAGTGCTAACGCAAGGCACACAACAGCACCCAGGCTGGCCGTGATTAATAGAGTGCTGAACACGCTGCTTTCCACATACACACACTTTTCATTCCCTTGCTTCCATAGATCATGGACTTATCCTCAAAATATCTGACTGAAATTGAATTTGGCTTCTCTCTCAACCGTTCATTTCCTATGTTATGCAAGGTTATATCCTTTTCTGCATGAGCAGAACCAAACCAGCTGCAGCTTTTGAGAAGAAAATGTGTTTTCAATTATGAAGTTGGCCTGAATATTGAACCACAGTTCTACTGCTGCTCTAATTGAGCCATCATGGAGTGAACATACAGGAAAGAAATTGTATTAATTAGGTTTGGAAATTTAACATGAGGAAATTAAAGAGGGTAAAATAGAAAAATATGAGTATCAGCTCAGGAATAGTCCTACAAAATGCAGAAGGAACATAGGTCTGAAGTGGTTTAGGCACACACATTATTAGAGTACTCCTTCAAAGACATGATTAGTAGTTCCAGCACATCAAACTGATTTTCAGCTTCTGTTGTCTGCATATGGAAAATTATTAAATTACTCAACTGACCAAATTAATAGTTTAAAGAGCAATTCAGCTGAGTGGGGAGCCAGAGTGGTCTCATCAGAATGGCAATACCCTTAAAAGTACTTGCTCTGGGAGAAGAATATGAGAAATGGCTTTCACAGACATCAAGTCCAGCATGTTGTTTTGGAGTCTGTGCCTTAGAGGGTTCTCCAAATGAGGGATTACTGCATTACTGTTGGACAGTGCTCTTATGCCACATGAAAAGAATGCTAATGACCTCAGGAAATCCTTTCCCAGCCTTAAAATATCTGTCTGATGACTTCACAAATATAAATTCCAACATTAGACTTCCATACCACAACTTCAGTTCTGTAAATTAACACAGCCTAAGAACATCCCTTCTTTTTGTCTTTTTTTTTCCCTCCAGATTTCATGTACAAATATCCATCCACTGATGTACCTATAGTAAAGCACAGTGACCTACCCAAAACACAGCTTATTCAGATGGCTGCTTGCAGGAGTGCCTTGCTAATTATATATAATAATCATTTCATGATTGCATGGTAAAGCTCTTTAACATTTTCTGATTCTGTCCTGTATTTAGCCCAGCATAGGGACAGCAAACCATTAATAAGTTGCATCCTCAAGTTAATGGCAAGGAAAAGGAAAAGCAAGACAGAGATTTAAGATCAAAATGACAGGAATTTTACACTTCTGAAATTAATGACTTTTAACTGTCTTGCTCACAATAGCCTATTTACACCACCCAGACCTTAAATCTTCCAGGGAAGGCAGGGAAGTTACCCACAGATTTCAAAAGAACAATACCATCAGCTCTGAAGCAGACACAACATTCTGTTAAATTAGAAAACTGCCTTCAAATTTCCATTAAGATCCTAAATAAGGAAGAAGTACTATAATAAAACTANAACAGGAATTTCAGCACTTTGTCAATTATGTAAAAATAAGAGGATTTGGGCTGATCCTCCCCAAAGTTACCCTGGTATCTCTGCTGTCTTGGTACAACTTGCCTGCAAGTTGGAGAGGAACCTGCAAGAGCTTCAGGGAAGGTGCACAGCGCCCATCGCTGCCTCTGGTGGGATGTGTAAGGTTTGGGACTTTGCCTGTTATCCCCACAGCTGAGAGTCGTCCCAGGAAGGAAAAATATATAANGCAATTTGTAATAGCTTTGCCACGCTGTTGTTTTCAAAGCTCCTGCTACATCACAAGCATTTATTTCTGACCACAAAATTACATTTATTCAACAGAAAGCAGCTCAGGGTCTTTAAGAGGTTAACTTCTGGAGGGCTTGGCTGCTCTCCAGCCTCCCTGCGAGCATCAGTGCTAACGCAAGGCACACAACAGCACCCAGGCTGGCCGTGATTAATAGAGTGCTGAACACGCTGCTTTCCACATACACACACTTTTCATTCCCTTGCTTCCATAGATCATGGACTTATCCTCAAAATATCTGACTGAAATTGAATTTGGCTTCTCTCTCAACCGTTCATTTCCTATGTTATGCAAGGTTATATCCTTTTCTGCATGAGCAGAACCAAACCAGCTGCAGCTTTTGAGAAGAAAATGTGTTTTCAATTATGAAGTTGGCCTGAATATTGAACCACAGTTCTACTGCTGCTCTAATTGAGCCATCATGGAGTGAACATACAGGAAAGAAATTGTATTAATTAGGTTTGGAAATTTAACATGAGGAAATTAAAGAGGGTAAAATAGAAAAATATGAGTATCAGCTCAGGAATAGTCCTACAAAATGCAGAAGGAACATAGGTCTGAAGTGGTTTAGGCACACACATTATTAGAGTACTCCTTCAAAGACATGATTAGTAGTTCCAGCACATCAAACTGATTTTCAGCTTCTGTTGTCTGCATATGGAAAATTATTAAATTACTCAACTGACCAAATTAATAGTTTAAAGAGCAATTCAGCTGAGTGGGGAGCCAGAGTGGTCTCATCAGAATGGCAATACCCTTAAAAGTACTTGCTCTGGGAGAAGAATATGAGAAATGGCTTTCACAGACATCAAGTCCAGCATGTTGTTTTGGAGTCTGTGCCTTAGAGGGTTCTCCAAATGAGGGATTACTGCATTACTGTTGGACAGTGCTCTTATGCCACATGAAAAGAATGCTAATGACCTCAGGAAATCCTTTCCCAGCCTTAAAATATCTGTCTGATGACTTCACAAATATAAATTCCAACATTAGACTTCCATACCACAACTTCAGTTCTGTAAATTAACACAGCCTAAGAACATCCCTTCTTTTTGTCTTTTTTTTTCCCTCCAGATTTCATGTACAAATATCCATCCACTGATGTACCTATAGTAAAGCACAGTGACCTACCCAAAACACAGCTTATTCAGATGGCTGCTTGCAGGAGTGCCTTGCTAATTATATATAATAATCATTTCATGATTGCATGGTAAAGCTCTTTAACATTTTCTGATTCTGTCCTGTATTTAGCCCAGCATAGGGACAGCAAACCATTAATAAGTTGCATCCTCAAGTTAATGGCAAGGAAAAGGAAAAGCAAGACAGAGATTTAAGATCAAAATGACAGGAATTTTACACTTCTGAAATTAATGACTTTTAACTGTCTTGCTCACAATAGCCTATTTACACCACCCAGACCTTAAATCTTCCAGGGAAGGCAGGGAAGTTACCCACAGATTTCAAAAGAACAATACCATCAGCTCTGAAGCAGACACAACATTCTGTTAAATTAGAAAACTGCCTTCAAATTTCCATTAAGATCCTAAATAAGGAAGAAGTACTATAATAAAACTATTCTCCAGTGATGAATTAATAGGGGCTCATGCTGAACTAGGAATGCATTTGAAAATTTGTAGTATGCTAAATTCCATTTCATAGTGCTTTTACTTTAACTCTTATCATAAAAATCCAGTTACTTAACACACTGAGATCTATACAAAAAAAGTTATTTCCAAGTACTAATGGAAACTGAATATTTGATAACTGGAACAGTCTTTATCTGAATGAATGAGATAAGTAACTAAGGAATACAGAATGTTCTGCTTTGTCCGGTATTTATAAATTCATATGATATAAAGGGAAAATACTGGGGGGAAGTATCAACATTCCATGCTTAAACTGAGGAGAAAAATTGGCTAAAGTGACCTGTGGGTTTGTTTAAAAAAGCCAACTGGCCCCAGGTTTACCAGCAGCTCCCATAAATCGTGCTTGGGAGGGGACATAAATACCTGAGCTTAACTTCCCCTCTCTCCAAGTCACGTCAGGCTCACCCAGGCACAGTTCAAGGACAGTTTAAGTCAACCTGAGCTGACACATTTGTGCTGCTCCTGGCCCTGGCTTTGCTCTCCTGGCCTCTCCCTTGCACTGAGCTGCTGCTCTGAACCCACCTGGCAGGAAACTAAGCCAGCAAAAAGAGGGGAAAAAACCCTAACTCTGTGCTGAACGTGGGCTCACACCAGAAAAACTGCTGAGGAAAGGCAGGGGGTGGGGAGCAGGAACACAGCAATGCCCATGTAAAGCTGCTTAAATACCTGTGCTTATCAGGGAGCTGCCTCCATCCTCTGACCTGCTGGCCCTCCCTGGAGCCCAGAGCCCTGTGGACAGCTCAGCCCACGTGGGGTTGGCAAAAGCCCACTTCCCTTCTGATGTGGAGTCTAAGTTGTTATTCTGTGCCAAAAGCATCTAATTCTGTTTGAGAGTAGTGTCTGAGCAAAGGATGAGGCAGCAGTGGGGCGTGGAGACAGGAGTCAGAGGCAAAAATGTGGTGGAGACTCTCCCTCAGGGAAATGGAGAAGTTGCATCAGGCAAGAACCTTTTTCCTCAGTTCTGAGTGAGCAGCTGGTGGTGCCCCAAAGTTCCATATTCCCACCCACAATGCCTATGGAGGCTGCTCCTACAGCATTCCCTGCTCCAGGACACTCACTCTGCAGCAGAAGGGGCCCTAAAAAAACATTTACTCCCACCACTTCTCCACTTACCTCTCTTTTATTTACTCACTGCTGTTGATCTTTTTAAAATACCCAAAATCATAGAATCACTGAAAGGTCTGGGTTGGAAGGGACCTTAAAGCCCATCCTGTTCCAGCTCCCTTGCCATTCTAGGTGCTCTAGTGCACCTTCCACTAGAGCAGGTTACTCAGAGCCGCATCCAGCCTGGCCTTCAACACTTCCAGGGACAAATCTGGGGCTGAAAACTGATGTCTATGGAGTAAAACTGGGGAACCTCTTGCCCTATTCCTCCTCCCTGCTCACATCCCATCCCACAGGTACTGTGTGACCAAAAGGTCCCTCTGCCAGCTCCTCCCAGGACACTAAATATCACCTGACAGGTAATAAATTACTGCAAGGCAATCCCAGGGGGCTGCTGAGGTGAGTGTCTGTTCCCAGCAGTGTTGCTCCCTGAGCCTCTCAAGGGACAGGAATTGAGGCATCTCCTGTGGATTTGAAATGGAGAGAAGCCTATTTCCTTGGTTTGAGATACACAGAGCAGTCATCTCCTGATGTTTTAGAAAGTCAGTCTTAACAACAACCAGAAACCAGATCTATATCCTGAACAATCAAATATAACTCAACAGAACAGGCTCATATCCTCAGTATTTTGATTTGTCTCCAAAACAAGATACAGTAATTACATCTATAATCAAATACCATAATTCACAGTTTAATGTGGTGCATTTATGTAGTCAATCATGATTAGTTCAGGTTTTTTAGGTTTCTGAAACCCTGTCTCGATTAGGGAGACTGGAATCACCAGCTCAGAGATTCAGCAGCACAATCTTTTAATGTATTTGTGCTTCATTTACATAACAGGGGATTACAACAACAAATTTTACTCTGGTGAGGTTGAATTTATACCAAAATAAACTTCACTTTTATATCAGTGAAGCAAAACTACAGGAGAGGAGTGTATGTGAGTCATACCAAGGTAACAGGGAGCTGTCTCCACCAGGGGAGATCTAATAGGAGAATCTCCTTCACTGTAGACAAATTTAAATCTATGCTTCTTACTTGATCCTCAGACATTCCCTTCATTAAAGAACAGTGCTGAAAGCACTTTTCAGTCAGTGCATTGCAAGCTTGAAACTGAAGTGAAAAGGTTCTAAGAGCACTGCAATGCACTGGGAGCAATTTTAAAGTGTAAATTTCCATTGGCAAACGGACTCACGCAAGTCATTCTTTGTTCTCACAAATGTCTGTTGGATATATCAAGGACAAAGTTATCCTATTTATTTATTTATTTCTAGCAATACTTGGGAAATCAGGTTGTAAAACAAGAAGTTCCATGCTGCTTTTAAATGAGGGATTATTTCCTAGTTGGGACACAGATTTAGCAGGATGTAGAAGTGATCAGGAATGCCAGCCTCACTAAGGGGAGCTGTGCACGTAAATCCCCGTCCTGCAAACATGCTCCTGAACTTCCCTGTGCTGATGGAACTGCCACACTCTGAAGTCAGTGAACAACTCCTGGACTGAGGAAGTGCTGGAACACATTTCTTGAGGGGCAGAGCTGTGTAATGTGTATCAGTGTGAGCTCAAGCCTCCATCCAGCACCCAGGCAGGCACAGAGCTTTCCAAGGACAAATGTAATTTCCACCCTCTCTCCCTCCCTCACGCTCTCTGAGCAGCAGAACCACGGCTCCCATCTGGCCACAGTGAAAATGGACAACTCTCTAATTGGCCCAGCTGCCTTTGCCTATAGAACCTCTTCAGAATAACAACACTTGGCTTATAAACTGGTGAGCACTCTGCTGGTGTGTTCTGAGGTGAGTGCTGTGAAGAGAAACCCAAGCTGGAGCCAGCAGAGGGGCTGTAACCTTCTGCACCCCTGCCAAGCCAAGGTTTTCCATCAGCCCCCTGGAATACAATGTTTTACAGCTCAAAAGCTTTGCAGGGAGAACAATTTGCAGTATTCTGGTGTTTTATGAGGACACTACATTGCATTCAACAAGAGCTCAGCCTGTAGGGTCAGTGAGGCCCAGTGAGCTGGATGTGCCACCTGGGTCCCTGCCACGGGGACAGGATGCTCAGCTCAGAGAGGCTCAGAGCAAAGAGTTGTGACCAGTTTAGATTGTCCAGCACAAACCCAGTGTCTCACAAATCACACAATGACCTGGGTTGGAAGGGACCTTAAGGATCATCTTGTTCCCCCCCACTGCCACGGGCAGGGCTTCCTCTATCCCAGGTTGCTCAGAGCCCCAACCAACCTGGTTGTAAACACTTCCAAGGATGAGGCAGCCACAGCTTGTCTGCACAACCTGTGCCAGGGTCCCACCACCCTCACAGGAAAGAATTTCTTCCCAATATCCAATCTAAACCCACTCTGTCAGTTTGAAGCCATTCCCCCTTGTCTGTCACTTTGTGCTCTTGTAAAAGCTCCCTCTCCATCTTCAGGTGCTGACATTCCCTGCACACACACACAATGCAAAGGGCTGAGCCTTGAGGGCTCTGTGCCCACCTGGCCACACACACCCTGCCAGCACACCAGGCTCATGTGAAGCAGCACTGAAAACATCATGAGAACCAGCAGCAGCTCTTACCTCTCCCTGGAAACTCTTCAGTAATGGAGCTACCTGTTTGCGCAGGTCCTGGAAGACAGAAGCAGGATATGCCATCAGAAAAACTGGAAAGGACAAGTCAGCATCAGGTTTTTTCCTGACATTATTTTCACTTCTCAAGTGTTACTTAAATTCTGATCGCATTTTGTGGGAGCTGTGATTGAAATAGAATTATACCTGGAGTTCACTTTGAGCAGGTCTGAATTTCCAGTTTGACATACACCTGCATCTGCTGCAAATGGTATTAATTATCCAAGCTGTGGTGGTGCTGGGTAAGCACTGAATGCCTTCAGTCTCCTAATTCAGCTGGAACATTAATGAGATTAGCAGTAAATGTCTCTATCTACCTCCACAGCAGCTACACCTCTGAACTTATGCCAAGGAAATTCCCACAAATGGAAGCCAGGCTTAAAGGAAGATGATTCTGGACCATCATTTCAACTAGAAGTGTTGCCATTTTGTAAAATCTGTTTTATTTATTATTTCCCCAAGAGTGCTCTGACTTTAGTCATCAGAGAACTGGAGCTCACTGAAGATGACAAGTATTATTTTGGTTTCTGTATAACTCAAAATTTCTTCTTCCAAGTTACAACTCACTCAGTGCTACAAAATTCATTAAAATACTGCCCACAGAATCACTCTAAAGGTTTATAGCATATTTTACTTAGCAACAGGAGATAATTTAGGACAAAAAAGGTATAATTATCGTACATAAAGTTTTCTATGGCTTCACTTCTAAGCTGGTTTGGGTCTAATTCACTTACAAATTCGATAATTCTTATTATGTGTGTGCCTGAAGAATAAAATCCAGTAACTTTGCAGAGGACACTATTAGTCATGCACAGCCAAGATGGTGCATTCCTGCTTTTGCCACTGACTAAGGCACAAGCAGCCACTTCACAGTGCACTTACACCTGGAAATGAATCTGGAAGAGGATTAAACCAATAACCTGATGCTGCATCACTTGGGAGGGCAGCACTGAGGCTGCTGCAGGGAAAGGGTGGATTTCCCATCCTTGGAGATTTCCAAGGCTCAGCTGAGCAGAACTAGTGCTAAATGAGTGCTGAAGACCCATTTTTAAGGCCAGGTGAGATGTGGACAACCCCTTCCATGCTGAGTCAATGCTCTGGGAATACTGCCCACAACTGGAACAGTCACCAGCTGCTTCAGTAACCATGAAATCTTCCTACCTGCACACAGGCCACAGTCCCTGAGCTACCTGAACCTTGTGCAGGGGGTCACAAAGACAGCTTTGAAGCATTTTCTCTATATAAAAAAGGGTCTGTTGAGGCCTCAAGCTTTTTGGAAAAGAAGGTGACCTTAAAAAGTTGGGAAATTCTCTTTTCCAACACATTTACTTTTACATCTACAGTCATGCAACATATTGGATGTTAAACCACTCACCAAAACATTCTCAGCCCTGGGTTTAATCTGATTTTCCTGAAGGAAAAGTAGGCTTTTGAGAGAAGTGATTTTTGTCATTTAAATGACAAGTCATGCAGAGAGTTGGAGTATCAGGAGTTCTCCTACTCCCTGAGAAATGGCTTAGGGGGCCCAAGGCAAATGAAGCTATCAAAGACAAATGATCAGTCAAATTTCACTTCTGACATGGTTATTGCACTAAAATACAGCTTAATCCCCATCAAGTCAAGGATAATATTGCAGCTTTCTGAGCTCCCTCTTCAGACTGAACCAAACTGTGCTTCTGTTCTTAGGGCAAGCCAAGTCACCCAAATGTTTCCTGATATATCCTGCTGCCTGTTTTGGGACACAAAAAGGTTGGACACTGTCCTTGTGGACCACAAACATCTACAAATTACACTTCTACCAAAGCAAACTGGCAGGTTGAGCAGCTTTTCCCCACTCCCTGCCTCCTCAGGGAGACCTGAGGGCTGTGCACCTTTTAGAACATGTCTTCTTTGTAACCTGATGATGCTGACATTGAAGAAAGTAACAATAACCACTGATGGCAAAATAAATGCTCACATTCAAGGCCAAAATCTGGCAGAGGTAGTTTTAGTGCCCAGTGAAATTATAAACAGAATTAGATTTACAGCCCAGATTCTGGCACCCTTTATAAAATCAGGAAAAATTATATCATCCAAGCAAAGCAACTTTTCTTGAAATAAAAATCTCAGCTGGCTGAAAATCACTGGGTTTAGGGCTTTTGTCCCTGATATTGCCTCTGGATTTACTGTTTGGCACCAGCCAGAAAAGTGATGTCAGAAGTGAGGGCAGAAATACAGGAGATGTAATCCCAGATCCAGAGGCAGGAGAATGTCATCCTTGCTCCTGTGTCTATGGCAAGCTCTAGCCAAGATCCTGCTATTTAACTGCCTCCTGTGGCACATCCTGACTTCTGAAAGACGGGATTTGTAGCATTTTTTATTTTATGATATAAACTATGTCAGGACTTCACCTTCATATTCATCTTGAATAATGAGGAATGTTGTTGTTGGCTGTTTGTAACAGCAGAGAGGGAGAGCAGCAGGGGTGGAGAGGAATAGAAGGAGCATCCCAAAGCCATGAAAACAGAAACAAAAAGGGAGAAAACCTTTCAAGTGCATTCATTTAGCAAATTCAGGATGCTAAACACTAATCCCAGCAATCAGAACGTTACCGAGCAAAATTCATGCCATGATGGGAAAACATGTGCTTGATTCAGACACCAGCTTGTGGTGGGGGTAAAACTGCTTTTAAAATATTTCCTGATAGAGGAGAAGGCTGCTCAGGGTGATTCAGCTCCATGGGCAAGCAATGGGTTATCCCACTGCAATCCATCTGGGGCAATCCCAGGACACATCAGAGCACACACCTTAACAGGGTAAAATGCTTTGACAACTTGAAATCTTCACAATAACTTGAAACCTGTTGCAGCTGAACAATTGAGATAGAGCATCCCACTGCCATTCCCTTCCCAGAGCAAACAGGCCAGGAAAGGGAGCTGCAGGAATGTGATCCAGTGTTTTAAACTCAGCCAAAAGCTCCACGCAGGTGAGTGGATAAATGGCAAACACACAGCAAAAGGCATAAACACCTTTTTCACACCAGTTTTTCTTTTCTCCCCTCTTTTCCTGTCTTGCCCTTGGAAAGAGTTTATAGGAAAGAGTTTATAGGGTACTTTTATAATTCCTTCCTCTGCGAAACAACATCAAAACTTGAGACAGCTCAGAACCAAAGGGAAATAAAAATAAACAGACAGAAGTCAAGAATACATATGCCTGGAGTCACAGCTCTGCTGGGGAGATTTATTTTTGGCAGTTTGGAAAAATTTCTCATCAGACTTTGTCTCAAAATATTACACTGAACTTCAAACAGAGTTTTACCTTCTTTACACTAAATTGAACAGGAAGAAGGACGTTCAGTTCAGACCCGGGGGAATCTGCAGTGTTGGTTAGCAAGGACACTGGGTGATTTATTATCTGTTTAAAGTGTGGTGGCCTTTACTGCCTGGGCTGTGATCAAAACAGGAAAAGCATCCAGGCTCCAGCCCTCACAAAGCTACCAAAACACTGCAGCCAAGCAGAACAGTTGAAAAGAGTCCATGCAACTGAACATTAAAACAAATTATAATTTATCAACACAAACAGACTGAAATATTTGAGTACAGGAATACAGTCCCATTATTAACCTATTTTTCCATGCCATCTGAATACATGAATTCTTTCTCTCTGGATGATTTATCAGGGCTAGAGCAGTTTTCTGAAAAGAGCTCTATCACAGACAAACTCAGTATCTGATGAAGAACTCATGAATGAGGATGCTGTATCATTATCTGAATCAAATCTAATGGCTGAAAGCTAATATAGCATTTCCTCTTTACAAGAGTAAAAACAATGAGTTTATATTTTGATCAAGTAGCTAAACAATGAAATCTGAATCCACATAATTTTTAACTCCCTTTCCATTCTCATTAAAAATAACTCCACGGAAAATAAACCAAGAATAAATCTGTGTTAAAATCCTGGGCAACAAATGTGTCTTTCTGACAACTAAACTACATTATTTATCTAGATCTTAATACCCTGTGTACAGTACAAAGGATATAGCAATGGCCAGGCTACCAACACTGTATTTGTAATTTACTTGAGGTCTGAAGCTACACAAGCACTTTCTGATCTCCTCATAGGCTGCTCCATCTCATTTACCTCCCAAATGCTTATCTCTAAATGTCACAACAAGAGCCCTCTGACCCCTGTCTGATAAAGTGGCCCAGCAAAGCTGAGCTTGACCTACACACTTTTATCATCTCCACAAAGCACTGTGCTGCTGTGAAACAAACCAACCCAAAAACCTGGGGGAGAATTCCAGCCTGGGCCACATTTCCCCCCAGTTGTTCCGTGTTTTGGCTGCTGGAGCCACGCAGGGGCTGGGGAATGTCACTGTGTCTGGCATGGGAACCCTAATGAGAGGCAGCTCAGTGTTACCATGCAGGTGACATCACCAGTTCAGCTGTCACAGCTGCTCTGGAGCAGCCCCATCACCAGGAGATGCTGTGCCTTCCCCTCTCGTGTCCCCTTCCCTGCCTGCCCACATGGAATAAGGCACTGACAAGTGCCCTGTGCTCCAAACTGGCAGGGGCTGGACAGCCTGACCCCAGATTCTTTCTTGTAAGAACTTTAAAAAAGAAAGAAAAAGAAAAAAAACCAACACAGAATAACCTCCAGACAACCCCCTGGGTGTCCTGGCTGTGCAGGAGGGTGTAATTCCATCAACACCTAACACTTCCCATCCCTGGACACCTTCAAGGCCAGGTTGGATGGAGCTTGGAGCAACCTGGGCTAGTGGAAGGTGTCCCTACCCATGGCAGGGGGTGGAATGAGATGAGATTTAAGGTCCCTTCCAACCCAAACCATTCCATGACTCCACGATAAGAAACAGCACAGCCAAAAGGGAGCTCTCTTGTCAAAAACTGTGTGCCAGGTTCATGCCCCTCTCCCCAGAGGCAGCGTGCTGGCAGGGTGGGTGTCTGCTCCTAGGGACTGGGAGGATGTTTATCCACGTGCCCTCCACACACTCCATCCACCCCGCTATTATCTCCAGAATGCTGCTGAGCTTCCCATAAATACAGCTGAAAGGGGGAGAGGTGAGAGGCAGCCAAGCACGAAGGATTTGGGAAGAACGCTGGCATCAACTTCTGAGGTGTGTTTGATTATTGTGTACTTCAAGGACACAACTTGTCACCATGAAACACACAAATCAGCAAGTTAACTATAATTAGGAGCAAGCAGCTCTGCTGGTTAATTAGAGAGAGGCAGCAAGCACAGATGCTTCACCCTGCTATGGAGAAATGGGTGAAGGGGTCGGGATCACTCAGACACTCACCTACCAGTGCACAAGTTTTAAATATTATTTCTTTGTATTATAAAAAAATCCAGAGTATTCTGATTCTTTTTTTCCACCAGAAATCCTGGGCACATGTGATAGGGGGTGTACTAAAGGAAACATTTAAGTCTTTATATTTAATTAGTTCCAGCAAGTTCCACTTTGCTTTAATCTAAAAGAGATGAAACTGAAATCCCAGATAGTTGTTCAAACAGGTATTATACAGTAGCTTAGATGACTTACTTAATTCCTAAAATATAAGGCAAAGTAAATCACATGAGTAAACAATTTATTGCTCAATTTACACTTTGATTTAATGAGATATAAAACCTCTTATTGCTTAAGGCTGCTGAAGTATTTACTTGAAATTCAATCATTAAAGAATGAATCACGATCTTATCAATCTTCTGTGATATTTTTAGTTATTTCAATACACTAACATGCCAGTGTTTTCTCTGTACAAAAAAACACCCTTTTAAAGTCACATTTATAGATATGTTTCAACCTAGCACAATGATAAATAAAAAATCTTGATTTACAGTAGCAAAACGTACACCACAGTACTTTCGGAAATATTTCAAGCTCACAGATCTTGTGCAAATTCCATTAGCTTTAATTATTTATTAGCAGTAGATTTAGATTACTGTTCTTGACCTATTTTTCAGTGTATGGACCCACCCAGCAAGAAGTGAAAAAATATTCCATTTGTGAAGGGCTGATTTAGTGAGCACAGACTTCAGCTTGGAGTGGAACAAAACCCTGGGCATTGTAATTCAGGGGGAGAGAGGTTACAAAGCAGGGCCTGCAGAATAAACACTGACAGAGGTTCCTTGAAAAGAGACAGAATTTTTGCTGTTTGGCCACTTCAGACAATTTTGCAAGACTTGCAGCCACGTGACAATCCCAAAGGAAGGGACAGCAGACCCCACGGAGAGGTTTCAAGAGTTTCTTTGTGGAAATTCCCTGATTCCTACCAAACTCCAAAGACTGCGTGGGTCCTACTCAGCCATGGGGAAAGGGGTCAAGAGGGAGAATTTTGGGGCTGGTCCTGTGGCCCCTTGCAGTGGCAAGGTGCAAACTGTGCTCCTCCCAAGCTGGGGAAAACAGAGCATCTGGGAAGGAGCATCCTCGCTGTGCTGGGACTTTGCTTTCAGTGGAATTTGCCCGGGTCTTAATGGAATCCTCTTATGGTTTCTTCCAAGTTCAAATAAACAAAAAGCTCTCAGGTTTACTCTGGGCCTGTGCAGCCACATCCAAACAGCCTAGGGACCTTCACAACTGTTTAAAGAGCCACCCTGCCAGAGAGGAACTGTTACACCCATATATATGTATGGAAGTGTGTGTACATATACACACGTATGCTGTGCAGAATAGAAAAAGGATTTTTTAAACTAACTTTACAAATTAATGTGGTGAACTAAGTTTTTTAGCATCATGTGACAACCCTGGTGTCAGTTATAAACCAGTGAGTTAACAGTGGCTAGGAAAGACATTGAACAGGAACTATGCAGAACTTTAAAAAGTGGTGTTGCAAGGAAAAAAAATGAGTTCGAACAAAAATGATTCAGGTGGAGCTTTGGAAGGAGGTAATTCTAATGAAATGAAAGCCTGGTCACTAAAATTCTAGTAGGGGAAAAAAGGAAAGGATGACCTGTGTAACAGTTCACCAATACACACAGAAAATCAAGCATCATTTTTAACAAACATTATTTAAAAAGCTTCCCAATGGATTATGGCTCCATGGAGATTGTCCCTCCTGCTGTCTTGCTAAACCCAACGCTGAAGGCTTGAGGTGACACCAAACATGCCATGACAGACCCTTGTTATGGCAAAAACCACGTCTGCATCATCCCACGTCAGCAGAACTCCTTATTTACGTAATGAAAACCCATTTGATACACTAAATAAATATTTCAGAACCTCTGAGGTGCACTGTTCTTGCCAGTAGGACAACCATGTGGCAGTGAAATCCAGGAGTTGCCATTCCTAGCTTAGACCAGGATTCCTACCCAGAGCAAAGGTAATTACAGCTTTGTTAAGTACCTGCAGATGTTATTAGATGAGCCCATCTGTCCAAAAAAATGGGAAACAAACTGACTGCTTAGTTGTGCATCCCAATATAGTTTTACATCCCCAAAAACCGGCCTCACCTACATTTGTCAAATTTTAACCAGAAGTGCTCTGCCCCTCCATAAATTCCATGTTGTTCCACAAGTTCTTTGCCCCTGTGATTTGAGTTTTCCAGTGAAAAAGATCCTGAACATTCCTCCCAAATCACATCCTGCAGGATTTCATCCTCCACCCACTGTATTTCCCACTCTGAAGGTCTATAGAGAAAGTATTCCTAACACTCCCCTGGTTATCCAGAATTACACCTGCAGAATTCTCTTCAGTGTAAAATGGGGAACTTCTGAAAAAAGGTAATTATTATGAGCCCTAAAAAATTAACATGTCTAATGAGAGGCTAATGACAGGGGCCATGCCTGCAGAAGAGGCACCTAAGTGCTGTGGTCCAATTAACAACACCAGTTCAAACACAGCCTAATGCTTCACATGGTAGATTTAGAAAGAAGACTATTTAATGTGAAACCGTAATTGCACCTGTAATTTTCTATATTCCCTCCCCACAAGCAGGGCTGGAATCAGAGTGCACCCTACTTCAGCCTTCTGGGATGATGGATCAGGAGCTGGAGCTGTCTGGCAGCACTGGGCTCATGGGACTGGGATTTCTCAAGGAAAAGATGGGTAGAACCATTCAGAAATCATGAATCCCAATGTACTGCTTCATTTAGGAAAAGAGATCACTAAACATTCATGTTTTAAAACCTGTTATTGATTTCCAGAATGCAAGGATCTTGCTTTGAAGTCAAGTTAAGTTTCCAAGAAGAATTATTCTGTGTTAAATATAATAATGAGGAGCCAGGCTTCATCCTCAGGGATCCTCCCAGGCCAGCTGTGAACTGGGGAGGAGGCACTGCTGGGACATCAGGTATTGCAAAATTGTTTTCCTTACTTATCTTTTGCACACAGATTACAAATGTAGCTGTGAGCAGCCCCTGCACTAATCACACTCTGACATACCTGCGTGTAAGAACACAGGTGTATTTACTGATTTCTATCATTACAGTCAGCCTTTTGCTTTGCTTTCAATGCAAGAAAATCCAATACTATGCAATCCTCTACTAATCTTTTTATAAGATTTTCTTCTTAATCTTGATCCTGACCATCCAGTTTTATTCAAAAGCCAGTTGCTGCAAGTTGTTTCATGTGGACTTGAATAAAAAGCCTGCTGTCCTGCAAATACATGTCCTATATTTGCTAAAACTCTCATGACCATCATCTCTGCTGTCTTTATGTTCTTTGTGACTTCTTCCATGCAGGGAGTCACTGCCTGTGAGTTCAGGCCTCACCCTTTGGATGCAGCTAACATGATAACTTCAAATTCCAACAAAGATGAGAAATTCAAAGGGAAAAAACAAAATTGACAACCTCAAAAACATCAGGATACAGACCCAAAGGTTTTACTACATCTAATTTAGCATACCTGGTAAAAACACCTCGAAATTAATCTAACTGTCATCCTGCTGACCTAAATAAAAAAAAACACAGCACAGAGCTTTTCATGTTGCTTCAGTGAGTGAAGCAATTGGGAGAAAACAAACTTTTACTGCCTTTACACTTCCTGGCAAAATTCCTATGGAAACAGGCTCAGGCCCATAATGCACATGCTTTGGGAGCACACAGTAGATAGAAATGAATCATCCAGATGAAAGAAAGCAAGAGCTCACTACAGACTTATTCAATACATTTACTGTTTGTTAGTTGAACTTCAGAAATAAAAAACCCACATAAAGCGCTTTTGAGCAGCAGCATCCCCTCACAACTGTAATGTATACTCTCAGCTGGGATTAATTCCCAAATTCATGTGTTGGACTGTGAACTGTTCCAGTGTTTGGAAGGGGTGGGGAGAGAAAGGAGATAAAAAGAGCAGGAAAAGGAAGCCAGAGGATGGGAGATGAGGAAGGGAGACAGGGGGAGCTGGAGCTGGTTCCCGGGCGCTGCTGAAGCACAATCAGCTCGATGGCAGATTAAAATGAGGCACACTTGTATAATAATAAATCAGCTGAATTAATACAGGCTTATCTTCTACCAACTTAGAAGGGGGAGGTGACAAATTGCACTTGAGGACAAACAGTTTGACTGTTGCCAGCATAAGCTGAGCGTCTATAGGAAATGGCTAAATTTAGACAGCCAGCTTTTGATGAGAGCAACGGAAATTAATTCAAGTTTTTTGTCTGTGGTTTGTGTTTTGTTGTTTTTTTTTCTTTTAAGAGCTCTAGAATGTTACTCATCTCTTGAAACTCTTACCAAAAGAAGAGACTTCATAATGTACCATCCTCCCTGCCTACTCCCTCCTACTCTTCCCCCTATAAAAGGAAGAATTGCTCCTTTGGGCTACAGCAATTTAGGAACTTAATGCAGTTTAACAAATTCCCCATCTCTTGGCTGGAGCTGTTTGGCTCCGAGAGATGAATCAGAGAAGTCCATAAACGTCTGGAGGATTCCTACAGACTTTTTCTTGCATGACTATATATGGCAACTACAGATCAAGTTATCTGCCATCATTTTAACCTAAGCTTCAAACTTTTTACCTTATTCTTGGCTTTGTGGCAAACTTCCCTCAGCTGCAGCGCTGCTAAATTAGACGTAAACTGACAACTACTTTTCTCAAAAGCGTTCTCCCAGTCATTTCAAGGCAGTAAAAATACTTGGATTAAGATACACTTCAGTAAAAGTTAACTTTTGTCAGTGCCTCCTGCCTCTCAGCAATACATTCCTGTGAGGAGTGACCCAGACTGATGCTGTGGAGCTCATGTTCTCATTCACTCTATTCTGCTGTCACTGAAGGTGCAGCTCACCAAACAGCAGATGTTTTCCATCACTTATTACCTGAAATACCAAGTAACACCAAGTGCCATGAGAAGTCAAGCACAAACTGGCAATAAAGGCAAAATCCACACTTTAAGAAAAAAAAAAAAAAAAAAAAAAAAAAAAAAGGTCAAAACTGCCCGTCTGATGTACAGAGGGACTTACAAAGGAATTCCAGAAATGCCTGCAACACCCTTTATCCAGAGAAATACTCAATAAACTTCTTCCTATCACCATCTTTTATACATCTGATCATTTTTACAAGATGCTGAAGTGTACACATCAAAGCCAGCATGTGATACAACACTGAAGGCTTTTAGCTGCATCCAAAACCTTCTCCGTGCATCCAAAGCAAAGGGTACACCAAGTTCAAGCACCTTCTTTAATCTAAATATTCCTAACACACCTCAAAATGGACATCCAGGGCCACTGAGGGCACAAGGCAGGAGCTCCTCAAAGCCAGGAGTGAAACAGGGTGAGCAAACCTGAAAGACTGGAAGCCAACACTGAGTTTTGGATGCAAAAAACACTACAGTGCTCACTTTTAAACAACATTTAAAGCAAATATCCAAAGCCAGCCTCTTCCTGGGCAAGAGGATTTGTATTTCTCCAAATAATGGCCCTGGTGAAACCTCAGCAGATGATGGTTGCTCTGAGCAGTGGGGCAGAGTCACAGAGGGCTGAGAGCTGCCAACACAAAATATAAGCACGGTCATGCTCCGTCTGGTGAAATACTCTTAGGAAATGCAGATAAAATAGTGAAAGAAAAAGCTACTGTTCAGAGGAGATTGTATCTTACCCAGCTGCTTATTAACACCGTGCAGTTCAAACGAGTTATTTTAAATTCCTAAAGGCACGCCGTGTCTGGAAATGCAATGTTTGAATAAGCACTCCTAAGACCCAAAGCATATCAGGTTTTCACACCTGACTACAACCTTAAAGATGCTGACATTTCTGAACCACAGAGCTCCCTCTTAGCCAGGTCAGGACAGACACTGAGGACCACCATGAGAAACTGGGGACAAAAGGTAAAATTGGGCAAGCAACATCATAGAATCTCTGAATTGGTATTGATTAATCAAGCAACTTATCTGATTTTTATAACTTCTACTTATTGGATCCTGATCATCCACTTATAAAAATATGTTATTGCTAATTTTAAAATTGATTTTGGAATGGCTTGTGCAGCATTTGATGGTCCATCAGACCTGAGGACTGAGATATTCACCCATGCCATGGACTTACACATGCCAGGGATCCATCAAAACAAACAAGATTATTTCTGACACTGCTCCCGACGTTTGTGTAAGAACAAGGAAACATTTAGGTGCCATCATCAGATAGTGGAAGCATAAACAACTGTTAGCACCTCTGGGGAGAGAGCAGGTATCATTCAGCTGCATTCCAGGAGTGGTTTTTCCTTAGGGCAGATGTAGGGAAAGCCCTGCACCACAAAAACTCCTGCTGGGTCAGGTTCAGCTGCACTGCCTGCGAGTGTGACTCCACAGACCAGCTCCCTGCACTGCCATCTGATTTTTTCCAGCCATGTCAGACCTAGAATCTGAATTTTTAGGGTGGTTCTTCCTGCTGGATGAGCTCCCAGGGCTGTGCTCCCAGCAGATTCCCGGCTGGAGCAGGGATCCCCCAGGCTTGCTGGTCACTCAGCACAGCCTCCTGCTCCCTGCTCCCCCAGCTCAGCATCCCCCTTCTGACCAGGAGTTCACTTTTGGGATAAACAGGCCATTAGTGGGATCCAAACCAGCCAAGGTCATTCCCCCCATAAACAACTTGTCCAGTAATTCCTCAAGGACTTTGCTCTCTCTCTTTTTTCTGCCCAATTTTTTCAACAGCTTTAAACTGATGCTTGGGAGCATTTCCCGTTGAAAACCAGCACACTGAAATGTGTAATATGTCCCTAAAACATAAATATTTGCCAGACTGTCATACAGAGATACTTCATATTCTTTTCAGTAGCTGGGTAAAATGCAAAAACTTAGTTTGCAACAGCATGAAACACTCCTGAAAGTGTGAAAATTACTGCTTATTTTCATGTAAGCTGGAGTATTAAAGTATAAATCACACTGTTTACATTAACTGATCAGAAGAATTCCAGTTGATGCGAGTAGGAAGCTGGAATTATTAACATTTTTTTCTCAACCCGGGTCTGTTAACTAATAGCTTTTTCACCCCTTATCAGCTGCACAAACAACAATGGATTTTAAATCAACTAAATGACCTGTGAACTCCTCCTAAATGGGGGGCACATAATTTAAGGCAGCCGAGAAAGTTTGGCAGGAGTCAGGAGGGCTCCTCAGAGGGGCACATGTGGAGAGAGTTAAAGCTTCAAACCGCTATTTTCTCCCCCCTTACTCAAGTGTCAGCTGTGATAAGCCAAAATTAACAACCCTACACTGAACCACTTCAAATGAAGGGGAAAAAATTTCTTCTTGCTATTCTAGGTATTTTAAGTTGCATGTGAGCACGGTGGCTAAATATAGACAGTGACAACAAGAGACAGCATTGTCCCTTTGGGCACATTGAATATTATCTCAGAATTCCCATCTTCCTGGGCTGAGCCTCCAGTGTTGGGCTGGGGCTTTTTTTTGGTTGTTTTTCTTACTTAGCAAAATGTGTATTAACCCCTACTTTGTTTTAGATGGAGCAGTTTAACAAAAAGTGTATTTAAGGGGGAAAAAATGAAATCCTGATTCTGTAAAAGCACCAGAAAGCTTTCCAATAATTTCCCCAGCTCTGTGTTACTGCATTTAGAGCAGATGCCTCTGCTTTCAGAGAGGACTGTCACTCTGTTTTTAAAACTAGGAGGACATCAATATGAAGCTTTTACAGCTTATAAACCACAAAGCCAAGCTGGTATTTTGGGATGTAAAATTGTCTTTTTCTCCAGAAGTCATGCGCTTCACTTCCAGGTTTCAATCAGAAGTGTAAGGGACAAAATCAATAATTACTCGTTTCAAAACACTTCCTAGGAGTGCAGCTACATCATCTGGAAACCAGCAGAGCCACGTGAGCCTTTAATATTGAACAGGACCAGACTTTCAGGACACAGCCACTCCTGACTTCTGCAGTATTTAAATACCACTGAGTGACACGAACGTTTCTGCTTAATGTACCCAATGCACTCAGAACATTGACAACACTTCATTTTTAAGCCAGCTTCTAGATAAAGTTTAATTTTTAAAGCCATCTATGAATTATCAATGACATCTGTTCTGAAAAATGTCAATTCCTATTCCTTAGGCTGGCAGAATCCATCTATTTTGTGTAACGTCCTCTTCATATTTGAGCAATTTTAAAGCTCTATTGACATATGGTTTTCAAGGGAGATATTGCTCATGTAGGATTTCATTATTAAGACAAGTCTTGCTCTAATGTAAGGATGACAATAAATACACACAGCTGTTCTGGACTATATCCCCTGGCTCTGACTCCCCAAGGTTTGAGGAGTGACAGGCCCAAACACCCCATAAACACCCCAGTGCAAGGCACCCCTCCCACGTCACACAAACCCACGGTGACAAAGCAAGCAGCTGCAGAAACCAGTTTGTATTTCATCTCCTGATCAATAAAGTGTGGGGGCATCACCATCACTAATTCCTGCAACTCAGACTCATTTATTGTGACAATGTACAAGCACAAGGCTGTCACCACCGACCCATCCCCTCAGCCAAACCCTGATTTTGGTTTTTCCAGTCCATCTAATTGTACAACACAGACACAATTTAACATGTCAGTCCTTCATTTCTTCAGCTGTTGGACACTAACACTGTGGCTCATTAAAATGCAGTTAGGGCTGGTTTTATGCCCTTATGACGTTACAAAAGCAGGGATAAAAATAATTTTCAGATGTCCACAGTCATCTTCCAAACCTTGTACAATATACACTGCTTCCACTTTTTAAAGAATAAACACATTAAAAACATCTTATCTTTGTTTTCAAGTCTAATACACTTTTTTTGATTCGAATACACTCTTTTTGCCAATTTTCATTCCCTCGCCAGTAAGTTACTGAGTTCCTGTCTCAGAGGCATCCTCTAAAATCAAAAATATGTTTCAAGAAAGTTTAATCTTGAAGCAACAATTGCACCACGTGCTTTGGTTCTATATGAACACATAAACTGTCACCAAATCCTCTCACAGAATTTGTCATTCAGCAGCAAAACAGACACTGCCTGCTTGTGACGCTGTAATTGTGGAGCAGCATCTGCTGGATGCTGAAATCCTGCTTTCTGGTCATGGCAAACATAAATCAAGGAAAAAAACCCTGCTCTATTAAATCTATTTGCTCTGGGAGAACAGGGATTTATCATCCTGTAAAACAAGTGGTCAATAAGATTCAGAAGTGCTTAGAACAGATCTTGATGAATCAGGATGCCACAGGTGACGCTGAAATTGTATTTGAAAGGAATCCACGAGCAGAAAGGTGAATGCTCTATTTATTTCAGTCTATAGACAGGCTGGGGATTAAAAGCATCACAAACACAGCAGGATTTTCCCTCTGCATCCCCTCGGGGAGGATCCTTAACAGACTGTCCCAAGGGGCAAAAGCAGTAAGAGACTACACAGGGCTGCTTTAAGTAAATCTAAAATGGATATTTTTTAGAGAGCCATCACAGACGAAACGGCTTCCAGGAGTTTTTCAACAGCACCCAAACCCTGAGCAAGTGCAAAACACCAAGTTTCAGGAGCAGCAGGAGCGGGTCAGGTGCAGGGAAGCCGGAGTGGGGAGACAATTCAGCGCGAACCCCATTAATGGCTCAGAACGGCTGGCCATAATCCCTGCCTCACATCACATCAGGGCTCCCAACGCAAAAGGCAGCTTGGTTTCTCACCCAGGACAAGAATTTAGTCCCAAAGGACAGAAAGGAAGCTTAAATAGCACAACCACGTAATTAATAAGGAAATGAATATACGTGTATTGTAATAGCAACTTTGGGAGTTGTTAAATTAACCACAGACTAATCCCCTTTTNNNTTTTTTTTTTTTTGCTGTTTTTGAACAGAGGAATCCAATTCTGCTGCTTTGTACGTTTGAATGTTGTTCCAGCAACTTAAACATTGTGTGGAATCAACATCCTTCCCTAACACAATGAGCAGCTTTGGTGCAGCACACAAAAAACTCCCCAAATGATAAAAACTCCTATCTCCCAGGGCATCCAGCCAGCCAGAGGCTGAACTTGGATGGCGAAGCTGCATCTGGTTTCACTTTCCAGTAACAAAACAAAACTCACAGGCACCATTCATTATCTACGAGGTCCAACACCAAGGCTTTCCAATACACTTTCAGAACTAATTAAATGCTTGTTTAAAGCTGAAGTGAATGTAAATACTAAACTGAAAGTGAACTGATTAACTTGCAGCGTTTTGTGCCTGATTATCTCAGTGAAGAATGAGCTCCTGGCACTCCGGCCTTGTGCTGGAGGATCAATTTCCTGTTCACATCAAGGCTGCTGAAGAAACCTTCCCCACATTTGATTCGACTTAAATTCAAGTGTCTGCTTTGCCTTGGACTCGGCACTAGACGCAGAGAGTGTTCTCTGACTGGGTAGGATAATGTTCTGAATTTAGGAGCTAAAAGGTGTCACCTTTGCCATTAGACTTGAGCCAAAATTCAGGGATGCTCAAGGCAGCCAGACCTCTCAGCCTGAGGGCTGGGACACCACAGCATCCCCTCACAGGCGTTCCACAACGCCTCATTTGGGTTTCAGTTTTAACTCAGCAACACACACTAGTGAGATCTGCTCGTCCTCTGCATTCGATGTGGCTGAGGGAAATGAGATTCACAAGCTGCAGCCTTCATTCAGTTCCAAAGTATTATCTAGTAGCTAAAAAAAGACATCATTTGCTCCTACTACTGTTCCTTTTGCCAGTTCCTTATAAAGCCAGCCTGTCTTGCATCTTTGATGTCAGGAACTCCATATTTCAAGTCCTGTAACAATCATATATTGTTTATTTCTGTGCTTCTTTCACACGAAAGTGAAAATTCCTGAATTTTATGAACCCGTATTACAGTAACACAAAGAAGAATCCAGAGGACACTCAAGCTCTCTCTGTGCTGGCCCCTGGCAGGCGAGGATGCAGCCTTGTATCAGACAGGATATCAGAGCCCAGACAGATGCAGTCTGAGGGAGAGGTACAACCAAAGAGTATTCAAAGGGAAAATAGGAGAGGCCGCCTCTCCCGAGAGCCAGGAGACATTTTTACACAGCATTCTTCACTGGGAACATCACGGGATAAAAAAATAAATGAGTCCAGTGTTTGCACTTCGATAGATATCCAGTTTCAGGCTGTGACAGAAGAGGCAGCACAACCCAGATTAAAAGCACTGCTAACGGCGCCCGTTGCTCCTTTATTGTGATTGTTACAAGTCACATTAGTATAAATTTGTGAAGTGTTTTAACACTTTTTTCACTTGAGCTTAATTAATTTTCATAGGAGTTTCAGCTTAATTAATTTTCATAGAAATTTGAGCTTACTTAATTTTCATAAAAGTTTGACAATTTTCTCATTTGTTGTTGAAATCACAACGCGAGCTTTCCATATGCAAGGCAAATATAATAATATCAGCTCAAAAAGTCATTTTTGGACTTGTTTTTGTATTTCACAACCAAAAATACTTCCAGTGTAAACTGTTAACCGAAGCTCTGACAAGTTTTATTATAAATATTCCCAGCTTTAAAGAGGAATTTGAATATATTCACTTAGTGTATGCTCAAGACAGTTTAGGTCTGACAGCTTCAGATTATGCCTCATTTATATGGAGCAGTGATCAAACTCGTTAATATGTGAGAGAACTGAAGAGGCAGAGGATTGTGAATCAAACAGCATGAGCAAAGTTGTCGAGGAACATGAATAGCTTATGAGGATTTACTTAAGGTGATAGTTTTCATGGTCCCCCGTGCCAAGGTTTGTGGAGGAGATGAATAAGCAGGGAGGAGGTGGGAGCAGCAGTCCTTGGGCGAGGCGAACGCTGCCTTAAGCCAAGGAGGAAGCTCTTAATCTGCCCATAATTCACCCCGTGTGTTCCCAGCGATAGGACCCTCTCCACTCAGCCAAGGTGAGCCATCTGACAAGACAGGTAAAGCCTGCTCACAACTTTCCTCCGCTGGCTTTTGCACTGCCAAGTGTTGTCTGCGCCGCAGCGGCTCAATAATTTAAGAAGCGTTCGTGCAGGGGAAAATCAAATCTCACTGTGAAGCAGCGTCTCCTTAAGATTCATTTTAATCTTCTGATAACACAAGCTGTGCACACACAATCACTGAAGATGATAATCTCCTGTATGTAACACTAAGTCTACTATTATTCCATTTATTAAAAAGTGCTATAATAATGTTTTGTGCATACATGTACTAAAAAGACAAGTGGATTAGGAGATGGAAATTCAGGGTGCTTCTTCTTTACAGCATATGGCTGCCTAATATCTCCACTTTCTTATGTACAGACATGGCTTAGCATGTTTTGCATGAGAGCTCTGCCAACAGCAGCTCCTCCAGCAAGAGCCAGAGGCCCCCACACCTCTGATTTTTGGGGGAAGGATAACCTCAGGTCACAGACACGCTCACTCGTTATCAGTTGTTCTTTTTCCTAAGTAAATAAATCATCAGCAGATGTGACTATTAGGGAAAAAGGGAGTGCTAATTGATTTGGCATAGACCCTTGCATTTCTGACATAAAAATCACTGGTTGCTGCTGTCCAAAACATGCTCATCAAAGTGACCAAATGCAATCTTTAAGAGGTATGGAGTGGCTTTGAACCAGAAGACAGAGGATTAAGAAATCTCATATCAATATTCTCCAATCACCCAGTTCTTAAGAGCTGTTCAAGTCACGAGCAAGCACTAACTGAGATGTAACTGTTCGTGCACAGACCTACAGAGGGGCTGTGCAAATGACAGAAAATGATCATTAGCAGGACTGATGTATTTCTGTGTTGATCTCCAGTCCCCCCGCACTGCTCGGGGCAGTCCCAGGGAGAAGCTGCCCTGCTGCACACACAGAGGGAGCTGAGCCTGTCCCAGAGCCACCCCAAAGGCACTGCAGCACACAGGGGACGCTTCCCCCAGGGATGAGGCACGGAATGCTCGGGCTGAGCCGCACATGCGCCCCTGGCTCTGCCTGGGATTTCCTGTTCAGACCAGGGCACCAGACAGAAATCCTGGGCTGGGAGCCAACCTCCTCCAATTCTGCCTNAAAAAGAAAAGAAAAGAAAAAGAGAAAAGAGAAGGAGGAAGAAAGGAAGAAGAGAAAATAATACTTTTTTTTCTTCTAAGTGGGAGAACACCAGTCTTATTTTAGCACCAAAAATATCTGTTTATTTCTTCATGTCATCTCTGTGAACTTTGAGGAACCAGAGTTGTAGTTAAAGACAACACACGCCCAAGTGCAAGTCACTTCTGTTCTGTCACTGTGTGCAGATCTCCTGATCCTCCTCTGCTTTCTCTCCCACTATTCCCTCAGCTGGAAGTGAACCTTGGCTGCATTAGCACAATATTGCTCGGGGCAAGAGCCAGTAAATAAAGTTTATTAACATCCCCCAGCACTGACTTCAAACCACTGTGGGCTCTCGCTCGCCCATGGGCTGATGCCACTTCTACAGCTGTTTGTGCAGAAATCTCCACCTGACCACTCTTTTCTACCAGAAAATTAATGGCAATCACATCTTGAATTTTTTCAGTCAAGTGACACTTAGAAACTACTGACAAAAGGCCACTTCTAAATTACTCTGATGGCAGCTTTCTCATTACACAAGCTGTGTAAAGCTGGTCCCAGCAAGCTCTTTGAAATTATAAGCCACATCACACTTACTGGAGACAGGTTTTCTGCTGAATTTTCCTGCTTAAGCTCCATAGTACAAACTGCTAGAAACTGGTTCCAGGTAACTTATTAAACACCACAGTTGATATATGTGAAATGGCTTTCCCAACCATCTTAACCTTTTCTGACCTTTCCTGTTCTTGTCAATGGCCACACTGAGTTCCAGCCCTGGTCTCTGGCTGTTCCCAGTGCTTTATCTCTCTTAGCAGTGGTGCAGGGCCACACAAATTGCTTTAATGTGCCATTTCCTGACATTAAGCCAAAAGGGGAAAAGTAAAGGGCAAGATTTCTGATGCATTTCTTCACTGTTTTGAATACAAGCCATTAGCAGAACAACGAGGGTAAAACAACTAGCAGAATAATTAGGGTAATATTAAATTAACTGACTCAGATTTTTAACGTGGTATTTCATTCCAGCAACGTCACTGCTTTATAAAAATTATAGTTCACTAGTGGTCTGCAGTCAAGGTATGCAATAACCATGCTCAGGTCCAAGTCTTGTAGGATACAGAGAAGTCTCAGGACACTAAGATTGAGTAAGTAGCAATCTCTCATGCTTCCAAGGAAAAATAGGACTTTGAAAGCATTACATCATTTTTTAGAGTAAGAGTTCTTTTGAAAATTAGTACTAAAAATTTAATCTGATGATCTACTCAATTCAGTTTTGAACAATTAATGTCTCTTATGAAATAGCTGCTGTTTTCAGCTTGAAGCCCATGTATTTTAACTGTGTGTCAGTAAAATGATTTATCATAGAAGGATTTGTGAAAAGCCAAAAACTCATCTGCCAATAGCAGCAGCATTTTGAAGTCCAGCAATGGCCTCACACCCACAATCTGTGGAGGACAGAGCTGGCTGTGATCCCTTCCTTCACTCATACCCCTTTAACCTCCTGTTTTCTTCCTCTTTCTGCTTTTAAATGGAGCTTAAAGTGACTCTTGATCCAAATATTACATGCAAACTTTAGTAGAGAACATTTAGAAGTGATAATTACTAACCATTTCCCTCAATAATTAGCTTATAAAAAGGTGTATTTTTAATGTGGATTGCCAAACTCTCCACTAATCATCTCACACCACTTCCCCACACTAACAATTATCGAAAAACAGTTTAAAAACGCATAAACAAGAGCGTTTAGCACTCATTTACTTTAGACCAAACGTCAATAAAACCTCAAGACACTGCGGACTGGCTGCGTTCAGAACTCCAAAGCAAAGAAACCGCTGGGGCTGGACTGGAGCTGCCTGTTTAACTTCAAATCATTGCTGCTTTCTCCTGCTCCCACTCTTCCCAGCCTTCCAGGACTTCCAGCAGCACCAGGGAAGGAAGCCCAGCCTGCCAGAGCACACTGGGACGGGAGGAACAGCCAAGAACTCCTGTGTTTATCCTGCTCAGTCGTTCACACTGAGTTCCTGCAGCCCTTTCCCATCTCCAGCACACCTGGAAAAATAGGTTGGGTTTCCTCCAGCTCTGGCTTTGTCCTGGGAAGAGCAGCGGTGCTGCCTCTGCTGGGGCTGAGGCGGGGAAGGTGGAAGGAGCTGAAAGGCAGCTCTATATCCAGTACACACACAGCAATTTGTTACTGTGAAAAACCATCTGTTTCTCGGTATTACAATCCTCAGAGGGGAAATTATAGCTAGCGTTCAACATAAAACATCAATTTAAACCATCAACTATTCATAATTTCAATTCTTTATTGGAAACCAAGGACATAAATGTCAGGGAATAAAGCAATATTTCTTTTATTAACTGTTCCATTCATCTGGCTATTAAATAAAACCAGGACCTTAATAAATAGCATTAGCCTTTGTACTGACAGCCACCCCAACTAGCACCATAATTCTAAATAAAATGCATTATATTTCTAGTTTCAAAGTAAAAATCAGGATTAAAAAGCATTTCCGAACATATGCATAGAGTATTTTTGCAGTGTTGCTGCTCTCGTGCAGTTAAATGCTTTAACAAACAATACTGACCAAATAACCCCCCATATATTTATTTATCTGCAAGTTTCCAGTCAACCACCTCCCCCCGATGATATTCCACAACATTAATATTACTAAAGAACAGAAAGGATTCCAGCACTGATGCTGCCTGCCTGTTGCCAAATGGAATTATTCATTTAATCCCCTGCTCCCAGATACGGCGACTGCTACGAAAAATAATAACAATAGTAGTAACATTAAAAGGAGTGGGTGGATGGAGGGTGGGAGAAAGGAAGAATGGCAGAGACAGGGAATGTGTTCTTCATACAGCCTGTCATCACCCATTACCAATGGCACAAAAGTCTGTATTTATGTTGACAGTTATAGAGTATTTCTGCAGTTTGGTATTTAAGAGTTACACACAAAAAGCCTGAAGTCCAACAGCCTGGGACAGGGAATGCAGAATCTGTTTGCAATTCTGCTGTGTGGAAATGGAGACAGAGCTGCATTTGCTGCGAGCTTGATGGAGAGCTGCAAAATTTAACTTTGTGTGATTAGGCAAGACTATTGGGGAGTTTCCCTGCACCTTCGAGGAAGAGGAAAAGAGAATTCTCTGAGAGCTAAGGAGTCCTGGGAAGTCCACAGACTCACTATTAATGTTCAGATAATTGTCCATTATTCCTCCTTAAGAATAGCTCCCCTGCTCTTAGCACGACCAGCATGGGGTACTCAAGAACACCATTACAGGGGAAAGGAAGCACAACTGTAATCAAAACAATGATTACTATCACCTTCATTTAAATGCAGAGTGAGAAATGAATACAAAAATATTCACTTGAAAGTGAAAGCTAAGAAATTAACTTTTTCCCCATGGACATCAGAAACCTAACCTCAAAACCAGGAATTACTTGTAAATTTTTTACATCCCTTTAGAGCACACATTAGTTTCTCCTTCTGCATTTAAATGAAGGCAATGGTAATCATTGTTTTGATTACAACTGTGTTTCCTTCCACCCAAAATGGGGTTCTTAAGGACCCCATGCTGGCAATTCTAAGAGCAGGAGAGCTGTTCTTAAGAAGTAGTAATGGACAATTATTGCAAGTGTTAGCAGTGAATCCATGGACTCTATTGGTCCCCTCATCTACTTAATGCAACATTTCCCTACAATTCCTCCCAACTCCACACACAATAAAACCCATCATGCCAACATTAAGAAAAAAACCAGCATGATTAAAATACAGCTGTCAGGATAAAAACATCTTTCTGCTTCTTGTAAGGTTTATTTATGAAGATGGAATCAGGAGTGTAAAGTCAGAATCGGAGCATTACAATGAAGTTTGTACAGAGTTTTCATGTCTCCTGATAAAAGCCCAAACTCACCTCACATCCCAACTTCAGCACATCTTCTATTGTCTTCAGTCATTTCCACCAGCCTTAAATCATTTAATCCTTATTCTGTGTCCTGGCAAATGGCCACCACCTCCTCCTCCTGCTCAGTTTTCACCACCCTCTCGCACTCCCAGCCTGAAGTCTGTGCCAGTTCACTGTGCCTGGGCATACTAAAACTTCCTTACATGTGGAAAGCTGCCTTCCAAATTCCTGCCTCCTGTTTCTGATGGCTCCCCAGCTGACCAGAGCAGGACTGAGTTCTGGTGAGGAGGGATTTTCAGCAATATCCTGGTTTGGGGATGATGCTCAGACTTTTATAGCCCTTTTTTTTTTTTTTTTTTTACCAACCCCAATCCCACCTGCTTCCCAACACAACTGGGCAGCACCAATTGCAGAATGTATTCCTATTCTACATCCCCAAACAGTCAGAAATTGTGTTATTGAGGGCAAGTAATGCTCAGGGTCATTAGTCACAGAGTTAAGCACCAGGCACAAGGTTACAACAGAGTATTGTAATCCAAGGAATTGCTGTGGTACTGTCCCAGGGAGAACTGACAGCTACCAGAGCTGGGCTTTTCCTCCAGGTACCTCCTCCAAGCTTTGTGATACTTGACTATCAAATTTCTTACGCAAGTGCCTCCTAACAGCACCTTTACTGTAAGCACTGGGCAGCAAATGATACTTCAGGAATTGTCAGCATGCCTAGTTATCCGAGTTTAATAAGACACTTCATTCCTTACAGTACCTACTGCTAGTATTCCCCAGAAAGTTATCAATTCTGCCCTCCCACCCCTTGTCTTCATCAATTATGATCAACGAGCTCCTGAATAAATGCATACACATCCACAGTCCAACTAGGGCTGCAATACACACAGTCAGGATGGATTTACATCAGTGATTTCAGTAAATCCAATCACAGTGTCAGTAGCACCACCACAGACTTGACTCTGCACATTTTTAAGGAGTAAAAATCAGGGCAATCAAGTTCTGTCACACCTTGTTACTGCTGCTTTCAGGTTTCCTGGCATGTATTGAGCACAGAGCTGGGCTGAGCCCTGGGATCCTGCTCACAGTGGGGATGCCTTGTGCAAAATGCACAATGAGATGGACACAGGGGGAAAGGGGCCAAAAAAGGGGAAGGATTGTTTCAAACATCAAGGATTTTAAAATTTACTCCAAAATTTAGATGCCTGTAGGAAACAAAAGCCTCTAGTCATAGCCAAAAGAAGAGAACAAATATGGGAGCTTTTATAGTAGGAATTTATTCTGAACTCCAGATGAGGAAGATTAGGGAGAGGGTTTTGTGACACACACACAACTCAAAACAACAGAGTAACAAATTCACAAAATTGGTAGGTTGAGTGAGAGAGGACACAAACCTAAGGGGGAGAGAAGTTAAGCAAGAGCTTACCAAAATCTTAAATAGCAACAATTAAAGACACAGGTCCAAACCCCAAAGAGAAGGAGTGTGAAAAGGGCCCAGTGGCTAAAGCAAAGCTCTTCCCTGACCTCAAATGAAGGGGATAAAACACTTGGGTGAGACTGCCAAAGGCAAGTATAAACATACAGCATAAACATTTGGAAATGAAATCAGAAGTGTTCCAGCACAGAATGGGAGAAAACCGCCAAGAAATCCAATAAGCAGCAAGAAACACATTTTATAAATAAAGGAACGGTGGAATGACAAGCAAAGGGACTCCTGGCAGATCATACAGTGGAAAAGGGACATCAAGAGCACAAGGGATGTCTTTTTACATCAGCTTTTACTACAAGCCCTGTCAGTACATGGATAACATGAGCAGAGAAGAGGGGAGGGTTTCAAACTTTATCTGGAACAGATTACAAAGATGTCAATTAAAGGGTTTAGGTATTTTCAGACTGGCTTGGCTTCATAAACTTTGTCACTGTGGGTGCTGAAAAGCTGGCAAATCATTCATGACATTTGTTGTTACCTTTAAAAGGACCTAAAAAGGCCAAATATACAGCATATTTTTAAAGTGGCAGAAAAAGGAGCAGAGGACAGGGAGGGCTGGACACTTCCTCAGAAATCAAGGAAAACTAACACGAATCACCACCTGCTTATAAGCACCTAGAGGAAACATCATAGGTAGCTCTAAATTGTCACAAAAACAACTTGTTAAAGCAACTGATTTCCTTCTTTGAGATGCTAAGGAGCTTGAAGGACTGAGGAAAATCCAGGGAATGCCACAATTCTAACTGAGGGAGGCTTCAGTGAAGTCTTGCTCAGCACGCCCTGCAGGAAAGTAAGGAAACCTGCTCTGGACCACAAAGCAGCACCCAGAAGTTATCAGCAGGTGTTTATCAAACCCTTTGATGTGTAGGGAGAGGGTCTTGCCTGGATCTGCCCCACTCCACTGTCCCCAATAACCCTGTGACAGATAAAGTTATTTAATCTGCAGAGAACAGGAGCCTGGTGTGTACAGCAACAGTGACAAATGAGGGAATTACAATTCCAAGGGAACTTCACAAACTGAAAAAATCAACATAAACCCCAACAAGCACAAAACCCCCTAAACCCTAAGATTCAATATAAATGTTTAATGTAAAAGACTGCACTTGAGCAGGAACAACTGGGTATTCAGCAGTTCTGAAAAAAAAAAAAAAGTAGGGATAATGCTGGATCACAAGTTGAACATGACTCAACAGTGTCCTTCTGTTTCAAAGGAGGGAGATATCATTCTGAGAAGAGCAAACCCACCACAGAAAGCCAATAAGATGTGAAATAATTCTTCTGCTCTAGTGAGTGTCGGACAAAATCTTCCAGCTGAAGCCTTGCTGGCTTTGGGTATTGCATTTCAAAACTGATATCACTCAATTTGAGAACTTCCAGAGCAGTGGAAACGATCAGAGAGAGGCCCAGGAAGCTTTGTCTGCAGGCAAGGCAAGGCAGGAGGGCAGCTCAGCCTGCTCAGGAATCAGGAAAATGAAACCTGCTTCCCTGGCATGAGCAAAAAGCAGGCAAGGAAGGAACAGGGGCAGCTCTGTGATGCAGGAGAAACTGGACAACAAAGCACAGGATGCTTCAAAATAATCCCTGGTTAAAATCATCAAAAGAATGCTGGTTTGGGAAAGAGAAAATTATGGAGAAAATGAGATTTCAAATATAAGACACTGCTCCAAAGAGGCAGGTAGCAACATGTTCTCCATGTTATGGACAGAGCACAGAGAAAGGTGATGCCTTGTGCAGGCTGACCTAGAACAGAGGCCAGACAGAATTAAAGAATAAAGCAGGGATGTATTAAAAGGATTTCCTCCATGGATCCACCTTGGGCAGCACAAGAGCCCAGCCAGGGCTGCACCCAAGATGAACCAAAATGGTCCCAAAATGGACACCGGGCACGGGCTCTGGCACTTTTATCAGTTCTGCTCCATTTGCACATTGGAGTTCATTGTCCAATTCCAGCTTTAGCCCATCAAGTCCCATCCTTCTTGTTTTTCTCTCTTCAATTCACTGTTATTTATGCTCTTGGGCCTGAAATTTGTATTTGTTGTCCTTGGTCTCAAGCTAGGAAAGGAATTGCCTATTCTGTGAAGAGAGCTTACCATCACTTAAAATGAAGCTGAGAACTGCACACTAAAGCAGTACAGAATCTGAAAAATATGAAAGCTAAAACTTAAGGCATCAAAGGAACTAAGAGTAACACAGCACTAGGGCTCAAGAACGGGGCTGTTCTGTTGTGGAAAATAAAAGCACCAGAAACAACTGTCTGTGACCCTCCATCAACATGGGAATTAATGGGAAGTTAAGCAGACATCTGCCAGGCACAGCTGATGGACCATGTAACTGAGTTCTGTCCAGCTTTTCTCCAAAAAAATCAAGCTGAGCCTCGATTTAACACTTGTGGCAATGCAAGGTACTGATTGCTCTCTGCTCCACCCAAAGCAACACCCTGAACATCCCTGGCAGGTAATTCAATATAAACACTAAACCAAGCAGCCCAAAACTTGCAGAGACCTTTTTTCCTGGACTTTGCTAAAAAGCCTTGCAGAAAAGTCCAGCAGAAGGATGAACCTAACTTCCCCTCTCCACAGAAATTGAAATGTTTAAACACCTGGAATTGTGGAGCAAGATCCTCTTTTCTCTACTTGATTCCTACTCATGCCCTATATTGGTGTTTCCAATTTCTACCACTAAAGTGAAAGTTAATTCCTCAAGCACAAGATGAAGCCCATTTATTTTTTCCCAAATGCTCCTTTTTAAAAGCATTTCACATTGCTTGGAAGGCTTTATATCCTAAAATTCGTCACCCTGATGGGAAGGTTGCAATTTCTCATGCCTTGCTCAAAGAGGAATGACTTCTTTTTTTTAATTGGAAGAAGAAATTAATTTATTTGTTTTGAAAGCATTAATGTTTTGAATCTGGCAGGGAAAACTCCCTGAACCTATTTGCTCTCAGCTAAGCAACAAATAATTTGGACTTGGACCTGCAGTCACATATGGGGAAGATGCTGTGGAAGAATTTGCCCTTTTGGCAGGAATCAAGGCCATTAAGGAGTGGGAAGCTTCATGCTTCTTTAATACTTTCTACATTTAATAAACCTGAAGAAAAGTTGAAACAATTGCTTCAGTCACACAGGAAGAAAATCAAGACTAATGGTGCATTGAATTCTAGGCACATTTTTTAGACTATTCCATTCAGAGCAAAAGGAATGTGTTCTGAAAAAAAAACCCAGAAAAACCCATCGGGTCTATTTTAAAAGTGGTTTTTGTTGTTGTGTTGGTTTTTTTTTTTAAAGTAGAAGAAGAAAAACACCTCTAATCTTCTACATTACATAAAACATGGTTTTCCACTCTGGTGTGGATAATGCATTTCCTCATAGAGTCTGGGGACATCCTAAACAACAAAAATCTCATTTTCCTTTGCTTCCAACCTAGACCTTTCCAGTCAGTGTTCATATCTCCCAGGACCAGCATTAGGAGTAACAGTATTTGCACAAAGGGCTTCTCTGGTCACTTTTTATTTTCATTACCTTGATCTGACCTGAAGCTGCATGGCCAGAATTCACCTTGTGTCCTGCTCTGGTAAATCTGAGTGCCAGGCTATAAACCCCTCCTGTAGATAATTCTCATAATGTGGATGGAAAATTGAATCATTTTAGAGACACCCGAAGTGAAGCTTTTAGAGAAACAACATGTTTAGGACTAAAATGCATTTCAGCATGATTTTATTGCACAACTGAAAAGGCTGTGAAAAACTGAACAAGAAGCTGACTCATGCACCTGTATAATGACAAGAAGAAGCTCCTGTTTGATTTCTGCATTTTGAGCCAAAGCATACAAAGCCATAAAAACAAAGCAGCTCCTTGCAACAGGCTCATAATGAAGCTGGGACTGTTCTCCTCTCTCACTTTGCAAAGCTGCTTTCACAACGAAGCGTTTGGGATCCTGGCACAAAACCTGCTCCAAACTATAAAATCCTGAGCATGATTTAACATGAAAATCTGAGGACATCATGGCTTTTGGAGGCTTCCTATATGAAGCTGTAATTTCCTAGCAGCTCCTTGTTGGGAAAAGAGAGGCTGTGATTCCTTACTCCTGCTCTGGTTCAGCTGCTGGTAGGAAAAGAGGAATGGCCACGTTACTGGGCTGTCTATTAATTCTCCCCACTTCCCCTTCCTCTCT
This sequence comes from Leptocoma aspasia, assembly GCA_013399835.1. Taxonomy (NCBI): domain Eukaryota; kingdom Metazoa; phylum Chordata; class Aves; order Passeriformes; family Nectariniidae; genus Leptocoma; species Leptocoma aspasia. The sequence goes on along the minus strand of VXAX01000979.1, from coordinate 558,072 downwards.
CCCCTGCTGCTGGTTATTGTCATCACTGACTGAGATAATACATGCTGGCATTTTTAGTAACACAAAAATATTTATAAAATCTGCCCTAATTACAGTCTCCCAGAACTACCTGCCTTCCCTCCTTTCTCTCAAGACCTCTTTGCTAACTGGGTTTTCTGCATTTTCCAGGACCTTGTTCAGCACCTCTGGTGGTACTGCTAATGCTGCTGTGAAGGAAACTAATTTACCTGCTTTTTCCTTCTAAGAAAAAAGCATGCAAGTAGCTTTTAAATGCCAGAATAACAACAGCAGCTTTGTGATCTTCAAATGAGGATGAGAGACACATGTAGCTCGCTGCAAAAAAGCAGGAAGGAATAGATACCCCTACAAACTAACCAGCAGGTTAAAAGACAGGAATTTGAAGTTTTTGCTAACATACCAGCTTTGATCCTGAAGAACAAAAAAAACCCCTGGTTTACAGAATATTAATATGCATCTTCCATGTGTGCAGGGAAGTGCTTGACTTGCCAGCACCACGCAGCCAGCCTGTAACAAGAACATCTGTAACCATGTCAAATGCAACATGCAAAGAACTTTTTTAGCCAATTAATTAATGGCCAAGGAGAGACACTGAAGACTCATTCGCTCATAAAATTCCAAGAGTCTAGAGAGCAAAAGCTTGGAAAAAAATAACCCCACAACAAACCAGGTGTCTTAGCCAAGCTGAGCATTGAAGGCACTGCAAACTTAACTCCAAGAGATCAGCACTTCTGCTGTAGGTTTTCCACATAAATCAAACTCTAACAGATCAGTAGCTACTGCTGACATCATGAGTCTATCCCCAAAATCAGGAGAAAAACCCTTCCATGAAATCATGACCATTTTTGTGAAGCTTCTTCAAAGCAATTAAACCCATCTTAATTTGAGACCCACACAGGATGGGACTGTAAAATGATGTTTCATTTGGTGCTTCACAGAATATAGATTTCTAAAGGGAGATAAGCTCTTCATGAAAGGAGGTGTGAGTGCTTTCTAAACTTTCATTCTCTCCCTAATCAATATCAAGAATAAGTGAAATCAGAGGTGGGGTCACTGCTCCAGTGAAGCCCCTTCCCAGAAAGAAAATTATCCCAGCACACAAAATGCAAGAAAAAACCTCATGTGACAACTCCAGCAATGGCTACAACCCCATTCTATCTCAGCCAGTCTTTTTGTGAAAAGAGGATCCATTTAACAGAACATACCTACTATTTCTCAGCCACTCCAATTCCAAAAGGAAAAATAATACATTAATCTCCCATGCGTGTGGTAGGACCTGGGAGGCCGCTTAGGAATCCTTCCTGAAGAAAAGTGCTCTATAAATATAAAATATGTAATTGACACCTCAATGACCCTATCATGGGGAGCTATTGAGGGAAAGTCTCTTCTCCAGCTGCATGGAAGCAGTTCCCATCATCCTTTTTGGTACAGAAAGAATAAGTTTCCATCATCGTTGAAAATAATGTACTTTTTAGGGACATCAATTGAGAAATCTGCTTGATGACCTTTACATTTTGATTATAATAGCCTTTTTGAAATTATATACACATTTTTATTGGAGTATTTAAAATGCTATTGAAGATGAGATTAACAGCAGTTAAAAGAGAATGAAATCAATATGGTTATCTATGCAGGTAATCAGATAACTTTTTTTAAGGCTTCTTCTTTTTACTTTAAGGGTTTGGGGGTTTTTTGGGGTTTTATTTTTATTTTTGTTTAGCACGAGGTAAAATTTCTGTTCTAAGCTACCTAATGTCAAAAAATTTCCTGAATGGCACAGTTCCGTATCACATAACAGAAAAGTACTTTATAAAACAGAACTGAAGAAGATACCAGAAAAATAATTAATCTCATTAAAAGACCTTAGAAATGAGACCCCTTGCAAACTGAAAAAGGAAGTGATGTTCAAACACAGGTTTCTTCAGTAATAACAAAATAATGTGCAAGTAATTAGGAATTTGGTGTTTATTGCTGCATGTCAGTGTGTTAAGTACTCCCACTATAAATGCTCTCAGGATCAATAAAGGGATCTTTTTCCACAAATGAAACACATTTTTAAGTGAGCCTCAACATCACTGCTAAAAAAAATCTGGTTGGCAGAAGGACTGGGATTATACAGAAAGAGGAAAACTCCTACAAATTTCAACTGACAAAGAAACATGATGTTAATAAAAAGGGGATTTGTTTGAGAAATTGTCCTTTTATCAGCAGTAAAAGTGCTGCCATTTTAAGATGTTGCTCAACCATTTTAAGATTTTAGGAAACTGTTTGAAAGTATTCTCTAATAAAAATATAGCAAATAATAGAAGTATGTTGTAGCAACTAAAAAGGTATTAAAATTGTGCTTTTGTTAGTTCTGAGTTAAGGAACAATGGCAGGATTAGCAGGAAACTATTACGAAATTAATCTGATTAATGCCTTATAAATAATGAAGCTGTACTTAAAAGGGTCCACAAGCTCCACCATGTCAGAACATGGGTCTAACACATGATGCAAGACTGAAAAGGAGGATATTTTCCCTACTAATTAAACAGCAAAAACTGAATCCTCCCAAAAATCAAGTAAGAACAAACAGGGAAGGGAAAAAAACAGTATGACTTGTAAAAACACAATAAAATTAACTGCAAGCAACTCCACCCTCCTCATAATCAGTCTCAGAGGAAAGAGCAAGACTTTATTCTTGTCGTGTTGCACACTATCACAATTTCTCCACACACAAATACCTCTTCCCCCTGATTTTTCTGTTAGAAGGATGCAAAACCCTTCTGAGCAGAGCACCAGCATGGGCAGGGCAAAAACCACTTTTGGGCACAGCCTTCATCCAGCTCCATTCAAAGCCACAGACAAAAATCCATTTAGTTATTTCAGTTATTTTATGGACCGTGGTAAAACCCAGCTAAATGCTGTTCATGTCTTCCTTGCTAAATAAGTGTAAAATCAGTGATTCCAGCCATCATTCCAACTCCAGTGGGATAAAGCTGGCAGACCAGATTCCAGTCTGAATGCTGGTCCCAGTACTGCATGAATCTTGGTGGTGCTATTCTGGCTCTAAAAAACCTACTTTGAGACTGAAAAAATAAAAAACCCAAACCACCCCAACAACCTTTTCATTTTCAAAAAAGTAAATCACGATTTGTTGTGAAGAGTAAAATTATAGAATCACAGATTGTTTGGGTTGGAAGGGACCCTAAAACCATCTTGTTCCACAGGGAATCCTTCCACTAGCCCAGGCTGCTCCAAGGCCCATCCCACCTGGCCTTTCCCTCCTGCTCACACTGGGGGGAAGCTCCATTACTACCAAAATTATATTTTGCATTGTAACTGGTATTCAGGATCCTGAAAAACAAGGCTGATTTTGAGCAACGCTCATAATAAATGACAGCTACCCAAACTCACTTTCTGAATAAACCAAAAATCAGGGAAGAGAAAACAATTTAAAATCTCCCACCATCAAATCTCTTCACAAGCAAAAGCTGCATCACTGAAATCCCAGCTGTGGCTCCTCTCCTTTCACACCCACGAGTAACAACCACCACTGCAGGAGCTGCCATGGCCCTCATGGAGCCCTGACATGCTCTCCTCTTCCAAGATGAGATGAAATTGAGCTGTCCTTGCCCACAGCCACAGCACACCTCCAATGCAGTGTGACCAGAGTGGGTGTTAATCCCCAAATCCTGCTGGCTCTGAGTTATCCATGTCCTGCAAACACCCCAGGCTCCATCTCCTGACTCACAGGCAGGTCTCACCCTTGCATTACTTTTTTGGAGTTACTCAGCCTCAGTCCTGGTGCCCAGCTGGGCCACCTGGCTACCTAAATCAGGACACAAGTCACCTTGCTGAACCTGCAAACCCCACTCTGTTTTAGCAGCTTGAGGAGGAGGAACTGCTTCACACCTTGCAATCACCCACCCCACTAACACCCCTCAGATCTAACTGAGCCTTCGATTACAGAATATTCTGAGCTGAAGGGACCCACAAGGATCACTGAGTCCAACTCTTTAGTGAATGGCCCATACAGGGGCCAAACCCACGTTATCAGCACCATGCTCTGAGCAGCTGAGCCAATCTCAGGGTCACTGTTTAAAACATCAAGTGACAAAGAGGAGGGGATCCAAGTCCTGCTGTGAATTATCACCAAGCTACTGCCAGGACCTCAAACAGATCTCGGAACTTGCATGTAAGGAATTATTTTCCAATGGGACACAACTGTGTTGGAGTTTAAGAAGGTCTGGAAGGAAGGTAGTGTGAAGTACTGAATATGATCATTATCCAAGATACACTAAAATTGAAGAGAAGTTATTCCTGTCCCCACACAATGGGTCAGATTAAAAGGGACCTCACTGTGTCATCTGGTGCAGCAGGGTCATCCCAGAGCACATGGCACAGCTTTGTGTCCAGACAGTGCTTGAACACCTCCTGTGAGTGAGACTCCACCACCTCTCCACTCAAATTCCTATTTATTTACAGCACTCTTTAATATCCAAGACACCACCTTCATCTCAAAACCACCTCGGTACTATGTATACTTCCTATTGTTCCTACAGTTTGCTGTACAGCTCCTGCAAAAATCTCCTTCCAAATAAAAGCCATCCATCCTCAGACATCATGCAAATGAGTTCACAAAGAAAACAGCATAGAGAAGCAGCACTTTGGAAGTTATCCCACATCTCCAGTGCTGCCCCTTCTGTTGGAATCCAGGATACAGAGAATGTTTTTCTGTCTGTTTTAGAACGCCCTGATCCTCAGCAGAACACTGCTTTTAACCTCTGTTCCAGGGAAAAAATTGCCAAGGCTTTGGGATGAGTTGGAGCACACAGGAGTGAACTAGGTAGTAGTATGTAGCAGTAGTAATAGTCTATCACAGGGTGAAGAATTTAGGATTTTAATATGAGAGTGAATAGGGGCAAGGTGGAGGATTTTGGGTGTTGTCATCTCCTTCTCGTTCTTCTTCCACTCCGTTTTCTGTAGTGTTAGTGGCACAAGGTTATTGGTTAGAGAAAGCAGTGGCACGGGTGCTACGTTAGTAGATTAGTAGGAGTTATTGGTAGAAAAGTAAAAACAAATACATGTTAGAAGGTAATTGAACTGATTAGCTTTAAAAGTCCTTGGTTTTGGGTGTTTGCCCTCCATTTTACTCCATTTTGTGCCTTGTTTCTTGTATGCTCAGTCTGGTGTGCAGACAGCATACTGAACTTAAGAGAAAAATAAACAACAGCCTGGAGATCAAGAAACAGAGAGTCCTGCTCGTTCTTCATCCTTGGCAAAGAACTCTCAGGGGAACTGCCTCTAAAGGGCTCAGGTGGCAGGTTCCCAGCCGTGTGGGGACCACCAGAAAACCCCACACCTTCCAGCAGGCAGCTGGTGTGAAATGCTGCTGCTGTTTGCCCAAGTGTGTGACACTGTGGTGTTCTCAGGCCAGGGCTCTGTGGGGAGCAGCAATTCCCCCCTGCAGGGGCTCCAGCACCAGTGTTCCCATCTTCCAACCCAGATAAACAAGTACCTTCCTTAAAGGCAGCTCCTGGGCAAGGCTGCAGGGGGGGAAAATCATCTTCTGATAGGTCATCTCAGGATCTTGCAGATCCACAAAACTCAGTAGGCTATTTTTATATATATATATTATATTTGTATTCTAAAGTTTGGTGATATTCTTCCTATTCCTTGTCTTACCACTGAGAAAGGTGAATCTGGTAAATGAAGATAATTCTTCAAATTATGAAGAATCAGGTAAATTATATTAATAGCAAAAGAGGAAGATGCTTGGAGTTACAGCTACTGCATTAAAAGGACAGAGGGATGTGGAAACATTACTTGAGAATACTTCATGAGAATGAACATTATTTTTAACGATGTACCCCAAAACCACTTTGCTAACAAAGCAAATGTCAATAAATGCACCAGTGGCCTTGGCTCTGAGTTAGCTTTAGTGGGGCTGATCACCTCCAGTACTGTAATCCCATTTAAACACAGATCTTTGACAGCACTGGTCTAAATTTGCTTGGAAGGAACTGGGATTTTACAACAAGAAATTACACTGAGTCACGGAAGGCAAAAATTGCAGAATGCCACTTACCAGAAAAAAACCATCCTGATGCCACATTGCTGCCTCTTTGGGCATGGGCCAGATGCAAAAAGGAGGAGGTGTAAAGGGGGTGGGTGTATATATATGTGTGTGTATATATATAAAGACTATTTCTTTATAGGGTATTGGTGGTGTGCCAATCAAGAAAAGTGCAAATATTTCATTTTGGAAAGTTTTGCAGAGTAAGAATTTTGCATTTCATGCCCATGGAATTCATCAACTCTGGCTAAGGACAGAGTGAAAATCCATGGTAGTTACAGTAGTTATGGCAGTTTCACTAATGACAGTTATAAGTCATAATCAAAGTACAAAATTTATTTTTTGCAGCTGGAATTAAACCAAAGTATTAATCCTAAGGATGTTACCTGGGAACTTTAAGTAAAGCTACAACTATAAAAACCCATCAGCAAATGTGTTCCAGTGAACTCCCAACATAACCAATCTTCTTGTCAAAACCACTATCTACCACTGAATTAAAATACCCAATGATCTGGCCCTGGAGCAAATGTTTGGAGAAATACGGGGGAGCACATTAATTCAGTTCTCCATATCAGATTATTAATAGGTGACAAACCAGGAATTCATTCTGGCAGTGAAACAAGTTTAGGAAGAGATAATCACATTAGCTGAATACTGAGAGATAAAAGCTGGATCAGATTGGCTGGGAGGGATCTCAGAAGCCCAGGGCATGGAAGTACCTCCTGTCAGAGCCCTCATCCCAGTCAGGGTGTTCCAGAGCACATCCAACAACTACAGACCCATCCTCTGCATGGGAAAATGCCAGAGGTTACTGAGGCTGTGCCTCTGCCACCTGCACTACAACACTGAAAGCTGAGAAATAATTTGAAATGCATTATTCTGTCATGTAGATTAACTCAGTAATTTCTTGTCTCAATTGCCCGTAACTCCCTGAATTTGGTTGGGGAATGTTTGAGAAAACTGATTCAAGAGAAGCCAAAAAAAGAAATGAACTATTTACATATGGAACTAGGTATTTGTTTGGAACCAGATATTGACAGGACAGCAAATGCAACAGTCTGAAAGGTCCCATAAGCTGAGTGCTGGAGAAGAAGAAAAAGCTGGGAATTTATTTGCAGCACTGACTTAATCCCCCAACAAGAACCTTCATTTAAGTGCAGACACAGTTTTGATCAATCTAAAGATGATCTTTTTGGGTTTTGCCTCCCTTAGATCTGTGTTAGACTATATTAAAACCAAGCACAACTCCAGACCTCCTCTATTCTCATGGTATCATTGCAATAATCAGAGGAGAATTTTCTGGGATGATCCATAACTCTCCTTACAACAGCAATTTAGTGCAGCCAAAATAACAGAATAAGAGACAGAAATGACAGAATAAGAAGGAGAAAAACAGTGCAAAAATGGCAATTTTGCTATGGGAAGCTGGGACTTGCCACCTCAAATTAGTGGGAGCTGTGAAGTGGCATTAGTGACAAGGGGAATCCAGTAATTGGGGCTGATTTCCTGGCGCTGAGCCAGCGCTCTGGTGAGTTAATTACAGCTCTGGAGGGAGCAGGGACACTCCCTGGTGGTGCAGGGACACCAAGGAGCAGCGACCCCCAGGAATTATGTGAGACAGGAGAGGCAGCAGAACTTTCCTGCTCGGCCCCTTACAGGAAATCCAAACGGAAATTCGGAGTTAAAAGGGATAGGAAGGAGGAGAATACTCAACCTGTCAGGAGATAAAAAAGTGTCATCGTTTCACCCACTAAAACAAGTCACTTGTAGCCCAAATTCAACAAGATTCTTATCACTAATCCTTGATTTTAAGCAGAAGTGTTTAATTAATTTGGCAGAGCTACACAATGCCTTCCTGAGCGATAGCCAGCTCCCCTCTTGGGCTCCTTCTGTAATCATTTCCTTTGATTAACGTGACTGTATTTACTCAAATTAACCCATGTATTTCATACATGTTGCAACAAATTAGGAGAGAAGAATTAAAAAGCAGTCTGCCAGCTTAAAAACTGAGCGAGTGGAACTTCTTGAATTAAAGCAGACAGAGTTATTAGCTGATTATTATATGGAGAATGTTCAGAAGAAAGAACATGCCCTTTCCATTTTCATTTTGTATTGCTAGTGATTACATGATATATCTTAAATTATAATTTGAGGTAAAACTATGATTAAAAATAATTTAAATATTGCACAACAAGTTAATTGCTCTGAAATTTCTTCATCTTTGTTCCTGTTCTTTAATTCAAAGATGCTGTGTTCAGGGTATCTGATCCAGGAGTCTCACCTGAGGTGGGGGGCCAGGACCCTCAAGCATGTCCCTTCGTGGTCTTTACTACAACAGGGGACAAGGGGACACCATCAGGTGCCACCTTTACATATCCCACATTTCCTGCAAAGCATTCCTGTGTGCTCTGGGGCAGAGCTGCATGGCAGTTCCCCTTTCCCACAAAACTTTTCAGAATTAAAAAGGAAAAACAGAATAAAGGAAATGACCAAGCCTCTCCCAGCTATCAAAACTGGGTGAAGGACAAGGAAGGAGAGGTGGAAACCAGTGCCTGCTTGATCACTGCCACAAACCAAATGTGTTTAATCACAAATCCTTGTGTTTTCAGGATTAGACCGACTTTCTGAAAGAGTCCAAAGAGTCTTCATAACTTCAGGACAAGATGTTCACCTTAAAGCCATAACCTCTCTTTGCACTGCAAGTGGAAAAGCTTTTACAATGGAAACCACCTCAGTGGATCAGAGTTAAACCTTCTTGTTTAATTCCACAGCATCACTGCATAAAAGGGATCCTGACACAAATCCTCAGGAAATTCAGATCCTCAACCCAGACCTCTTCTCAGGCAATTTCCCAGTTAAAACTTTATCAGAACATCTTCCCATGAAAAGCCATTTTGGTCAACTGGAACTTCACGACAGCTCTTTTCTGAGAACCTTTCCCAAATACCTCTGCTTGGGGAATACTGCACTTCCAGCTTGGAGGCCAATAACAGGCTTACACATGATAAGATGGAGCCAACCCAGCATAAAGCAGTTGGTGAAATTCAAGAGTCCTGTTAGGACCTGCTCGCTTCAGTCAATGAGAAAAGCAAGAACTTCAGGCAACTTTCTGCAGTTGGGGTCAAATTAGGGGAAAGGAGAAGCTGCAAGCCTGGCTGAGTTTTTCAATGCAACCACAGAGAATTGGTCTCCTCAGATGAAGCAAAGGAGGAATAAAGCAGTGGCTATGCCCCTGTGCAAGGGGAGAAACCATGCCAGCTCAGGAACTCTACTGAAAGTACTTTTGTTCAATTTTTATAGGGAGTTTTATCCTGCAGGATCTGGCTCTTGAGAAACACGTTACACAAGCACGTGCAAATAATCCCACGTAGGATTACTGATCACTTTGCCAGTCTTCAACTAAATACCTGACTTTAAAGCACAAACAGATATAAAAGTATCTGCAAGCAAGGGGTAAGAGTACATGGGCAGTGCAGGGTGAGACCATCTCCTACAGCAGCACTGCAGCTTGATCTGCTTAAACCAGCACGGAGATTCTACCCAGAGGTTTGTTTTTCCAGTTTTTCCTCTACTGTGCCTTTCTACTTTGCTACTTTACGTGGATTTAAGAGAACCAGCCAGAATAAGTACAAGCTGGAGTATTATAAACTAACTTCTTGTATAAATAAGCCACCAAAATTACTCAGAACTACTGACCTGACAAAAACAATACTAAAACTTTAACCATCTCCATGGCAAAAAACCACCACCATTAATCTTGCAAACAAAACAAAACAAAACAAAACAAAAGCCTAAGCTGTTAAATCTCTGCTAAGAGACAAACCCATAAGAGACTCATGATGATACTGATCTGGTTAGTTGGAATCACTAAAGAGTTGAGGAAAGAGATGGTCAAATAGAAAGACCAGGCCAGGAGGAAGTGCTCCACTTCCCTGAGACACAGATCTTCTGTGCCCAATTAGTTCTCAAACCTCTGCTCAGCCTCACTCACCATTCTTAAGAGAGAAGGCATTATCTTGTCCAGCAAGCCATGGAAAACTGCACATTTTGCAGATGAAATCTCTGCTTGGAGCTGGCTGGTTTATACAGCAGTCAGTGCTCTGATCGATGCTGCACAGAGCTCCAGTCTTTGCCAGGGTAAGGGTTAATTACCACTGATGGTCAGCAAATAGAAGTTTCATCCTCCAGGCATTTGCAATCCATATTAATGACAGTGCTTCTAGCAGACAGGTTCTTAGAAAGTCCTGTTTGACCCTTCCTGCTCCTCAGCAATGGGGAGAGAATGAAACCAAAGGGGTCTCAACAGGAGTTGGACTGAGAGCTCCTGCCTGGTTCTCACAGTGCCAGATGCCAGAACTAAACATGTGGAACTGTAACCTGTAATAATCCTAACAGGACAGTAAACACAGACAATAAACATTCAACATCATACAGAACTTGTGCTGTCATCCCTGGCACAGAAATGTCCTGGGTGTGAACTCTTCCCCACAGAAAGTTCCCTTTTGTCCCCGCTGCCATCTCATCCCCCTGCTCCATAATCAGGAAACTCCAGCTCCTGCTAAACATTTCTCCTTCACAGGCAAGTTTTTTTGGGAATTCCAGCCTCTGGCCTGGTTTCCTGTACTGCCAGGTCCAACCTAAGAACCAGAATAAACACAGAATATTCAGAGAGTGTTCAGTAGTCCCAGCAGAAGAGGTTGTTTTAAAATCCAAACAAGATTTTCATGATACAGATTCAGTGATTTCTTCCTCAAAAAGAGGATATGGGGCAGAAAGCATTTTACTGGCACCACTGAGGGTAGATTTGAAACAAATCCAGGTAAGTGGGCAAGAATCTACCATCAGCCATTAATATAAAAATTTAAGAATAAATTCAAAGTAAACAACAAGCCAGCAAATTCTGTACAACAAAATACCAAGTTTATACAACTAGGAAGTTTCCTCAAAGTAATTAAGATGTTTTCCACAATGAAAAAGATTTCATATTTTTTGTAAATTCCCAATTATAGATTATTAACCCTAAGAATTTAATTTTGAAGAAAGCAACTGATAGTGTGTGAACAACCTGTTTTTCACTGTTCTCACCAACTTACCTTGAACCACCTCCTAATTATCTCATGCGTAAGAAACACAATAGAAAGGTGCAGCTGAAATTTTAAAAGCCTGAAGATTTACTGATGGCAAGATCAGAGATTTCCAACAATCTGTTCTCTCTGGAAAATGTTTATCTACAAAGCATTTTAGTGTTTAAAGCATTTTAGAAATATTAAAGCAATACCTACTGCTCTCTTCTCCTTCAGACAGACTTACTATGTCACGTTAATGTATGTATGTATATATTTTTATGTATATAAAAATTTGGCATTTACCCCCCACTTCAGTAGAAAATACAACGCTCCATGAGAGTTATTGAAGAAAGTCAAGATACTCATACTGAAAAATGTAATTTTGTCATCTCAGTATGTCACAAAATGCAATTTTACACTGAACAGAAATACAAAAAAGGGAAATAATAGAAAAATATACACTTAAAAAAAGAATTTAAATGTTTAGCAGTCTTCCCTCACAGGAAGTAGTCTGTGTTGTAGTACACTTAATTTTATTTTCTGTTTCTTACTTTCTGCTCTTAAATACTAAAGAAAAATGAAAAAACATTATACACCACTGCTGAATGAGCATGACATACCTGCCCCAGTAAAAACAACTCCTATTCCTTAGAATTCTGGGAAACTATTTAGGATATTTTTAGAGTATTGATAAGTGAATAATCTTTGGCTGAAAGAATTCCAATTAAGGAGCAATTGTTTTCCTTTCTGGGAATTTGCTGGTACCAGTCTAGGAACTCCACCCAGGGGCTTTGGGAGTTGTTTTTTCTTACTTAGTCATCCATCTTTGGAAAGTCTCCAACCAAAGATCCCAACCTGAAAGACCCTGGTTTTAAAAAGATACATTTAATTATATTTATCTGCTAAGCACCTTTTTTTTTTTAAACCCACCCAGTGCTATTAAGAAAAGCCATGAGAAATAACTCTCAGAAATAGCTCTGTTTCAAAGATTTAAATACCTTCCTCTTATTTTGGCTCCAGAATGTTCAGCTCATAAAGTGACTGCACTGGAGACCAAACACCAAGGTACTTTTTACTCAATCTTTTATTAAACAAACACCATTCTGCTGCTGGCACCAGTGACTGCAGATCACTGTATAAAATCCTTACTACAAACACAGGATTTGTTCCTAAACAAGAAGGGGGGGAAGGGGAGCAGCAGCAGAGTAGTTCCAAATAAACCTCCTTGCCATTTGGAACCCAGGTTCCACTGACATTTTCAAGCCACTCTTTTGGTTTTTAGAAGCTGTCAACACAGGAGAGAACGTGCAAATTTTACTAATAGACACTTCAATACTGTGTCCAAGTGTCTTAAATAATTTAATTAAAACCCAGAATGGTTCAAGCACAACATACCTACCAGTTATCCCTTCATTATCTTCTGTAGTCAATAAATGCAGCTGTTGAATGTTCTGAACTTTAATTCCAACATTAGATTCTGATTCCTGGCACAAATTTTAAATTATTGAACAATATTAAAGCATGGAACACACTAGGTTTTATGTAATATATATATTATAACATATCTAACAACAGACAAATCTTTCCATAAGACTGGGTGATTGGAATACTAATTGCCAATTTTCCTACTCTGAGAGCATGAAAAAAATCACTACACTGGTAAAATGAAATTATTCGTTTCAATAAAAAAATACTTTCTTTCTTAACAGCAGAGATTTGGCAATAGGATTTTATATAACATCATTTACACCTGATTATATTTCACTTCCAATTTTTTTAATCCTGCAAGGTACAAAGCAAATACTTATGAAAGGGACATGCAGCCAATGCCAAAGTTTCAATTATAGCCTTTCCTACTTGGCAGCAGCAAGTCAGGACTTGTGGGCCTTGTTCTCTTCCTTCAGATCATTGCTGAGGGAAGAAAGAAACCTGGAGATGCTGCTGGCACTTAAATCTCTGCTTATCCTTAAATGCTGCAGATGATGCTGCAGATGATGCCAAGCATCAACAGGGGAAAATCCCCACTTTTTCACCCTCTTTTAGAGAGCTGAAAATAACACAAACCATCAAAGAACTATTACTGGGAAAAGACAACTTACAAGTGTTCACATTTTATCTTCTGTTTCTTCATGTTGCTCTCCCCATTCCCATCTTCCAGGGTCATATGTACAGGTTTAAAGGAGGGGTGAGTTTTAGAAGGTTACACTCTAAAAGGATTGTGTAATTTAAAAAATTGCAGAAAACCAACAATGCCCCCGAATCCCCCAAAATATCAACTCTCTCTTATCTGTGTTCTAAAGCAGGAAGGTATTTTAAAAAAAGAAACAGAATGTGCCTATGAACTCTGTGTGTGATCATTGCAGTAATAAGAGGGATTTTTGGAAAAGTTCTCCACGTATTTCACCCAAGGTTTGTGACTAGACAATCCCTCTTTTAAGGTCACAGAAATGAGTGTGTTATCAGATTTATCAAAATGCTCATACCCACTGAAAGCTGCTACTGTTTCTGAACAGCAGTTCGACAACATGCACACTGCCAACTAATTTATCTCCCCAAAATACTTCTAATATTTCAGAAGTTCACAGACAAAATATGTTGTCTCTTTCATCTTTTATTAAAAAAAAAATTAAATGGTACGCAGAAATATTTTTTCCTTGTTCCATAATTACACTGATTTGGAAAAGAGAACAGCAGTATTTAATTTTGGACCAGCAACAGGTTTTAAGAGTCAATACCCCACAAGACATGCCATCTACCCTTACATATTTCACCCAGTTATTGCTTACTTAAAAAATTTCTTATCAGTTGCTATTTTCTAAGACTTATTTATATGTATTCACACATCTAAAAATGTGCCAACACTATTGTTGAGACAGAATTCAGTGGAAAAGTCTGAGGTAAAAAAAGTCTGGAGGGGTTCTGTAGCCCACTTGCTCCAAGACACTATCACCAGTTTCATCTTTGTGTAGAGCTACTTTTAATGTGTGTACATACACATAAATATATATATATATGCAAATGCACACACAGAGAACATCCGAGTGCCTTTTTGCCAGCTCACAGTTGGAGAATTCCAACAGAAATTGACGGAAACAACATGAATTCACAGATTACTTTCTTTAATAAGTAATCCTGAAGGCTGGGTTTGGGTGTTTTTAGAGCAAGTTATCACTTCTGGGAGATCTGCAAGCAGCATCCCCCACAGCAGATGGGGTGAGGGTAGAAGGCTGTGGAGATGCAGCTGAGCATCCTGCACTCCTCACACCCAGTGCTCTCCCAGGACAAAGGGCTCTGGCACCACAGAGCCACTATTTTAAGTGTAAAGACACTCATTTTTGGCAAACAGTGTTAGTGATCAGTGGAGCTTGTCTTTATGTGGCACCATCCACGGGGAAGGAGCCCTCCTGCACTAATCTCACTAATCTCCGGAGCAGGGGGAATTTATTAAAAATGCAATTTAGACAGACAGGCTTCTCTGCAAGTCTGCTACACAGGCTCATCAAACTCATTAAACCCAGCTTTGAATCCCAAGCTTGGGAGTGTAATCCCTTCTAAGAAACCTACCAGACTAGGCTGAGGGAATAAAGATGTGGTAGTCACTGAAGTGAAAGGTGCACGAGCGCCGCTCACCTCGTGATCAGTGTGGGAGATGGACACCCCCATCCTCCTGGGCACCACCAGGGACATGCTGCCAGCACTGGGCTGGGAATAATGTCCTTGGGAACTACAAGCAGATGTTGTGTCTCCTACCTCAGTAGCAGGAAGGATGTTGACCTGCAGCAGCATCAACCCTTCAGCCTCTCCCAAATCCCTCCACTTGCCATCTGTATTATATGAAGGTAAAAGTGCTGTTGTAGCTGGCACAGCACAAAACTGGGGACTGTCCTTCATGGAGGAACAGGAGATGGCTGGAGTGCCACCTCCTACTGGCAGAGGCAGTGTTTGGATGGGCAAGGTGAGCTCTCATACCATTCTACACTGCCTTGGAAAAATCCTCCATGGGAGCTCCAAAATGCTGTGTCACCATCAAACCTTTGGATACCCCAATAACTGACCTTCATCTCCATGCACGTGTGTAAAGCAGTTGTACAGCTGATTTCCAGGTTTCTTGCTGCCTACAAAAGCTGCTGCTGCTCTGGAAAAACCCAAATGGAGTGCTGAGGCTCTGAGGAGGCAATGAGCAACACCACAGGCGTTGTACTTAGAGAGAGAAAAGCAAAAGCTGCACCTTGAAAAGGCTGCAGGATGCAGGAGTTGCAGAGAGAGGCTCTCTGCACAGCACAGCCCAGCAGCAGGCTGCCTTGGGGAATTCTGCTCAGGAATCAGGCATTGGGATGTTTTTAATCAGCCCAGCCCTGAACAGAGTGCAGGACTGCAAACTGCTGGGCACCTTGTGTCCTCTCAACTGACCATCAGCTGAAGGACTGCAAGAAAAAAGCTATGGCACTGAACTGCAGCCTCCTGATTCCAGTGTTTTTAGGTAAATACAACAGCATGTAACTTCAAAATGTCACCAGGAGACTGGATACAAAGCTTCCTAGCACAGTGACTAGACAAAATGCAAAATAAAATGAAATTAGAAAGCTCCCTATGGGGTCAGAGCAGTAAAACTGACTCTGATTAAGTTACATTACCAGATAGAAGCAGGATCTCAATAATTTACAGCCAGAGACAGGATAAGTGTCCATTAGTATTAGTGTCTATGGATGTACACTTTCTATTTTTCCACATTCTGAAGGCCTCTGAGACCATGTCTGGGCCTCCAGCTTTCCTTCTTCCTGGCTCCAAACCATTGAAGTAAAACCCCTTCCCCCCAGGCAGAAGAGGAGCCTTCCTCATTAGCATCCTCTCCACCCCCAAAGGGTGGGTAAGGAAGAAGGCAGGATTATTTGAAGTCAGTCTGGACACACTAAACGGTCTCTAATGGTATCTAAAACACAAAATTCAGGATAATTTGAAAAAGTTATGAGGTTGGACATGATCCAAATTCAGATGAGCACAGCACAGCAGGATGTTCTGCACATGTGTCAGTGACTCTTAAGTTGAGCAGTCCCTGATTTTTTTGGTTTATTTTCATATTCCTTTCAGCACCAGCAATCTTGGGAAGGGCACACTTGAAGCCAAACCAAGAAGTACTAAAGGAAATAAAAATATAAGCCAGATCAATCCTTACAGAAACCTGGGCTCATTATATTAATTGTGTCTAAACCTCCATCAATGTGTTCTTGGCCATTTTCCCTTGGAGAACCAATGCAGAGTGGCTGCACTCACTTTGTGCCTCCTCCACTAATGAGCAGCCTCATGCCACTTCAATGCCTCTTCCCTCACAGGAATCATTACTTCAAGAGTTAGAACTAATTTGACAAAAATCTGTTCTGCACCATCATCCCCAGGTTCTGGAGGTTTAAAGAAACCATTGAAGGCACTTGCTGACAGGTCAGAACAGCTCTCCATCAGTTTCCAACAAAAACAGATGAGTAAGAACATCTGGGTAGAGGTTTGGACTTTTTCTTTTTTAATAACTGCTTTATATTCAAGGTACCTGCACTTTGCCATGTATATTTTTGAAAGGAGTGGTACAAAGTTATTCCTCTTGCTCCCTCAAATTCCAGATACAGGGATTTTTCAGACTGTGAGTTCAATAAAATAAAAAATAAATCATCAGAAAACAAACCAGCAAGACTGTAGTGATAGCTGTTCTTTACTGTGCCCCAGTTTTGGGGTAGGCAGGACACCCCAGGAGTGCTTCTCATCCCCTTGGGATGCACTGGGATCGTCTCCATGGCTTTCACCCCTCCCTGGTGCTTTTGAGTGAGTGAGGAAGGAGGGTGAGGAGCTGCCAGACACTCCTGCAGCTGATGAGCAGCAGCCACCCAAGAGGTGCTTGCATGATTTTGTGTATAGAGAGCTTGTAAAGCACTTTGGGAGGCTGCAGGATGAAAAGGACTATATAAATGTAAGATATTATTATTATTAAACCAGTGATCTGACAAGAAGAGACAGCTCTTCAAATCTCTACAACAGCTTGAGCTGAAGAGATCAGGGAGTCCAATTTGAAAAAATAATAATTTGAAACGAATTGGAGGATTAGAAGTGGCAGCTCTTTTGTGGATTCTCCATGGCAGGTAAATTTAGTAGGCTACTTTAATTTTGCATCGTTTTAACTCCTGGCAATGTCCTGTGCATTGAATCTGACAGAGAGACAGAGTGTTTGAAGCTGTCGTGGCTACATTTTAGTCTCCCAATTTTACAATCAGTGTTTGAATCTGCTACTACAACTCTGGGTACAGAGATCAGAGGCTTATCAAAGAGGCATCCATTTCAAAGACAAGCAGCAGCTTTGACTTCATTCCTTCAATGCTTAAAATTCCTGAAAAAGCAGATGAGCATACCACAAAACAGGTCTGAAGGAAATCTCTCTATCAGCTGTAAACCTATTTCAGTATTAATTTTTTAAGGATCTATTTTGGTCTCAAGTAAAATGAGTGTGTTTAGCAGAGATAATCCTCTCAACAGGTGAGCTTAATATATGCCTTTTCCTGTGACTGACTGAAAGAACATTTTAAACTTATTGCTTTTTCAAGCATTAATTGAAGAACTACTTCAACCAGCTAGCTGATTTTGTTTAAATCTTTTTTTAGACTAATAATGTCTTCCCTTTCCCAACAAAGCAGCACTTCATTTCTTTATTGCTGCCCTTATTTTACCTGCATGGATGAATCAAGGGCGCCGTGGGCAGCAACACTTTGCAATTTGCAATAAGATGGCAGGGTTTAAAGGTGTATCACACACTGGAGTGCTGCTTTCCACACCCAGCTCTTGGTTTTAAGCTGAGTTTCAGCTTTCACATGAGTGATAATATGACTGATCAGCATCACATCAGCATGGAAGTGAACCTGGGTGGTTTTCTTCCTTCTGATCTCACACACACTGCCTGTCACTGAGACCATTGCCCACTCACTGGAACCAAGTGCCTGGCTGATTTTTGCTAGAAAGCAAGAGGGGATTGCTCCAAAGTGATTTGCAAATCTGATCCCAGCTCCTCCAGCTGAGCACTGCCCAGCCCAGGGAGGCCCTGAAAAGCTTGTGCAGGGAGCAGTGGATAGCTTCCCACAGACAATGGATAGTTTCCCAAAAAGCAATGGATGTATTTTCACCAGCAGCAATGGACAGAGTTTCCCAAGGAGCAAGGGATGGTGTTTCCAGACATGTCGGGTTTTGGTCCCCTGACGAAAGTGGGAACCCCCCTCCTGGGCCCATTGGAGGGGGTTCCTCTGAGAGTTCTTTGCCAAGGATGAAAAACGAGCGGGAATCTCTGTTTCTTGGTCTTCAGGCTGTTGTTTATTTTTCTCAAGTTCAATACACCGTCTGCACACCAGACTTAGTGTACAAGAAGCAAGGCACAAAATGGAGCCCAGATACCCAAAACCAAGGTTTTTTTAAAGCTGTCTAGTCCAATTACCTTCTAACACACATTTTGTTTCTATTTTTCTACCAATAACTTCCATTAATCTATTCACACAACACTCACGCCACTGCTTTCTCTAACCAATAACTTCTTGCCACCAGTACCACAGAAAATGGAGCAGAAGAAGAACAAGAAGGAGATGAGACAACACCCAAAATCCTCCATCTTGTCTCCTATTCACTCTCATATAAAAATCCTAAAACCCTAAATACTTCACCCTGTGATAAACTACTACTACTACATACTACTACCTAGTTCACTCCTGTGTGCTCCATCTCATCCCAAAGCCTTGGTAATTTTTTCCCAGGGACAGAGGTTAAAAGCAGTGCTCTGCTGAGGGTCAGGGCTTCCCAAACCAGGCAGAGAAACATCCCCTGTGCCCTGGATTCCAACACAGACAGTCAAGTATCCAGGCAGGGCAGGTGAGTGCAGCCCCAAGGCCACCTCTGCCTTTGTGTTTTCACTGCGTGCTGCTGATTGACCCATCCCAGTTCTTCGGTGCCTCATCAGCAGGACTTGGAGGCAAAGGGGATAATCAGCAACAGGTTAATTTGTCTGATTAAGGCTTGGGAGCTGTGGCACTGGGAACTCGGTGCAGCACAGTCCCCGGAGCCAGGCGCAGCCAGCTTGAAAGGAGCCGCCCGCTGCTGCTGCCAGCCAAGGAAGGCATTAAAGCTGCCTTTGAAAGGCACGGCCATGCCAGCAGCCTTAGCACAGCTCCACTGCAGGTGTGGACATGCCCCAAAGTGCACAGAAAGTGCTGAAGAGTTCGGCTCAGATCAGGACTCGGGAGCTTGAACACACCGGGGCGTTTGGGAAAGCACTCCCAGCGCCATCCCGCAGCAGATGGATGAAAGCTTGGGATTAAAAGCAGCTTTGAACCTGCACAGTGTTTGCAGGTGCCTCTCCTCAGAGCAGCTCATCCGTCAGCATTCAGCCCAGCAACACACGTTTCTTTTGCAATGTTTTATTAAATAGTCCTTGGTGCCCACACACACGCTTGGACACACTGACGAACCTGACATATTCTTCAAAATAGTTTAAATTATTGTTCTTTACCCAATAGGAAACAAAACACAGAGAAAACCACAGCAGAAGCTTTTTACGAGATGTGATGATGCTGTATCTACCTCATCCAATTCCACGAGCCAGATTGCTTTCATTTATGAGCTGAGCATTTTTCATTGCTTTCTCCATTTCAGAGAACCACAAGAAAACCATTTTGGGGCAGAAGTGTCCTAAGTTTGGGTCCTTTAACAACTTCAATCTTAATAAGTAATAATAACAGAATGATGGGATGGGTTGGGTTGGAAGGGACCTTAAAGCTGATCCAGCTCCACAGGGACAGAGACACCTTCCACTATCCTAGGTTGCTCCAACCCATCCAAGCTGGCCTTGGACACTTCCAGGGATGGGGAAACCACAACCCCAGTGTCCCTGGGTGACAAGAATGAATAAATGATGTCTGCCCAGCTGTCCCAGTGGCACTCCTGTGCCAGGGTATCCCCAGGACCAGCACAGAGCTCATTCCCAACTCCTCATCCTTCCTGCTAACACTGGCCTAGTGCTGCTGCTTCTGAAGAAAAACATCCTTTTTAAAAAGTCACTGTATGTTCAATAGATAAATAACCACCTCTGTACTTAAAAAGTGCAGAACTGTGGCCATAAATAAGCATTAGTGCTTCAAAAATTGTGAAACCACAGCTTTATGGTTTCAAACAGAGACAAGGTGGAAACCTGAATGGTGGCAATGTATTTCAGATGAAAGCTTTCAAGGAGATGAGGAATAGTTACAGGAGCTGGAACCTGAGTAACTACAGTTGCATTAAATTATTCCATCTGCAAGTCCATTAAAAATTGTTAATGGTTTTGTATGGCTTTTATATTTATTGGGTGGGTTTATTCCTATGTGAGTCATACATATTTATTACCATAGGCCAGATAATGGTTATTAATAAAACTTCTTTTATTTGCATACTGTCTTGATGCTGCCCTAAATATTTACAACTGGTCTATAAAATATAAAGAATCCTCAAAAATTCTAAATAGCACCAGGGATGCATCACAACTTTGCTTTTTGTACTTTATTACTTTTTTTGGTGTTTTGTTTTTTCGAAACTGGGAAAAACCCTCAGCCTGGTAAATCCATTTCTTTTCTCAAGTCAAAAAAGCACTAATTCTTTCAAAGCTTTAAAGCACTATTTGTGTGGAGGAAGTGAGAGGAGATCCAAAGTTAAAGCAGGCTGGTTTTTAATAATTAAGAAAATACATATATTTCTACACATAATTATGAACCGTAACAAAAGCTCAGTATTAAAATAGGTCCACTGAATCCCTGGAATTGTGCCTGCCAACTAAAACACCTACTATGAATTTAGTAATGGGTTATGCAAACATAAATTACAAGGCCAGACATTTTAAAAGGAAAAAAAGGTGATTTATTGTCACACTGGAGACACGGCAGGATAGAAGCACAATTTCATTTTTCCATATATTCATCAACACTGCAGATGTGTTAATGCAAAAAGAATTCCAAAATAAAAATTACTCTCAACTGCTCTAATTCTCATCTGTCATTTCATTTACTTTAAAATTGTTACCAGGAAGCTTTTTTTTTTCTTTTTTTTTAAGCAAGCAAAACACACTGAAAATTCCTGGAAGAAAATAGGTTTTAAGAGCATTTTACAGACATTTCTCCCCTTAAAAATCAAGACTTCATCCAAAACTGACCACAACCAAGTGGCCCTGTAGAAACTTGGGGCATTTAGGAGAGTGTTTAATAGAAAAGCTTCAAACTATCATTTGTACTCTGGGGATTTGGCTTGTGAGTATTTTTACTCCCCATATTAATAGTTTCTGGTTTTCTTTCAAGCAGATCCAACTATTCACTTATCCACTGTCAGAGCAACAAGAAGAATCTCTCACTGGCAACTCCTGTTAAAAGAGTTATTTGTGACAACATTGTGATTTTAATGAGAACAACATGTTCCTTTAATTACACCTGAGTGACTTTGAGGTGCTCCAGAAGATGAGCTGAGGGTTACAGAACGTGTTTGTTCACAAAGTAAAGAAGGAAAAATGCTAATTGAAGATGTTTAATTATTTCTTCACTTGGTAAATACACATAGGAAGGAAGAGTAGGGATATTGATGCCTGTTCTTTTTATAACTCTTGAAAATAAGTCCAACTATTGTTCAGAGTAAATTTAGGAACTGAACTTCAGACTCTCTTTGTGAATGATCTCCATATAAATTCCAGGCTTTATACTTAGCTTACCATAAAATAAAAAGTAAGAATGGCTGGTAATTGTTGGTACCACAGTGAAAAAAATCTCAGTTATTTCAGCTAAAAAAAATGACAATACTTTCCCTTAAAAGCCAGTCAATGATACATCAATAAATCACGTTATATCTTAATGCACACTACATAAAGTACAGCCTTTCTGCAGGAGGAAGGATGACAAATGCTGTGTCAGACTCAGTTTTTTCCTTGAGTTGTGACCTTGGAAAGGTTCTCCTCTTCCAGCCCTCACCCCCAACCTTCCCCTGCCCTGCTCTGGCCACTTTCCAACTGGGTCAGCCCTGCACGGGTGGAGCAAAGGCAAGAACAACCAGGGAAAAACAAACTGTTTGCTTTGCCTTCTCAGCCTCAGTGACAGCAGAAACTCACTGCAGCATCAAAGGCTTAACAAGGGAGATTAACTTGTAAATATTTGCTTACAAGTGTGTCCCTTTGTAAACCGCAGTAATACCCCAAATATCCCCTTTTCTCCTTTTCTGCAGTGGAAAATGCTGCACCCTTGGCATTACTGAAATCCAATACCTCGACCAATGCTGGGAGAAGAAAAGTGAATTCTTCAGCTCTCAAGAATGCTCAACCAGGAAAATGCTCACATGAAATAAATCTACTTTACTAACAGCAAGTGACTTCAGAGGAATTAATCTGTTCAGCTACTCTAACGAGTTTGGTTGCATCAGATGTGTCACCCTCTTGAGTGTTTTTGGAACTCTTGAATAAAAGTAATTGCCTATATATTTTGTGATTTACAAAAAGACTTTTGAGGTAAATGTGTTGTAGAAAATTGATTTAAGGGTATCTTGAAAGCAAATGGAGAGAGAAACAGTAACTCAAAGTGACCTAGGTCGTGTGGTTTCAGAAAAATGATTTAAATTAAACTTCTCTGCCTAATAACACACAACACAATCATGACTTCTGCAGCTCAGGGGAACTCTTTTCCTGGGTTTCACACCTTTACAAATGGTGTTTGAAAATCATGAACTATGAAATCCTACATAGCAATAATGCCCAAAACATGGCCTCATTTGTTAAAAGAACTTTCTCAAGCCCTGTTATTCCCAAATAAATTTCACAGATTCTGCTGCCACCCTGCCCTGCTGGGAACAGCACAAGTTAAGACAATGAAGACAATTATTTAAAAAAAATAAATTAATGAAGTTTACTGAGTATGGTAGGAATGGTCAATGTGGTCAATGGAGGTCAGTTTTAGTAGAATCCCAGAAAAATACAACTGTGAATTATAATTGTTTTAGTGTCCTCTCACTTCCAATGAAAAGGCAGCAAGAGATCATAATACAGAAATAGATATTAGAAATACTGATGAGTTTCCTGTGAACAAAGAGAATATGCTAAAGTGAAATATGTATTAAATCATCCATCCAGGATAAGGTTAGACCTGATTTAACCCCTCTGACTCCACAAGACTGGTGTTTAAATCACATTTAAAGATATGGAGATAGATTTTATTGCTTTTCTGGAAAGTCACATAATAATAATATACTTCTCCATTTAGCTTGTGAAATACCAAGCCCATGTAGTACAAATTATCATAAAAATAATTTACCTGGCAAACAAAGCTCTTAAGAATAAAAACGTGGGAAGGTAGGACATGGCACCTAAATATCATCCTAAAGGAGAGGTATTCATCAAAGGGGGAAAAAAAAGAGAAAACTGGAAGGAAAAGTGAAGAAAAGAGGAAAAAGGAAAGAAGAGAAGAAAAGGAGGAGGAAAGTGGGAAAAGGAAAAAGGAGGGGAGAAGGAAAAAAGAAAACAATAAAAGGAGTGGAACAACCCAGCTGTAGATGGCAGCAAATCAATATTCACCCCTCTGTACACAGACACTGAGAACATCAATTATCCTCAGACAGACAATGTGTTTTCAGGAGATTTTGTTATTATTTCCACTTTGTCACCCAGACTAGACCAAAGTTGACTGTGCAAAATCACTGGGAATCAACATTACCCACATTTCTGAAGATCTTGCTCTCATTTCAAGAACTAATTCAAGCAGCAGAATTTATTTTTTTACCCTTAATTTAATCATCTTTTGCTGTAGAGACTAGATATTTCAATAGAATACTCCAGAAACACTGGAGACAAAGAATTTAAGAATTTTGCACTTTGAAAAACTGAGCCCTTCCATAATAACTGTCTTAATTTCCTTTAGTTCCTTATGACTTGCAATTATAATGATATATATTTTTTAGAAGCTTGTGGATCCTAAAGATATGCATCACCTTGACACACAACATGAGGAATAAAACCATTACTTGTGTAACAGAAGATTTTACAGGCATTTTTCTTTCTCTCTGGGGCACTGCAGAACTGTGATGGAGCAGGATGGGGATGACAGGGATGGTTTGGGTGACACTGATGGAAAACAGCTTTGTGTGGGCAGGTAAATGTCATTTATCTGAGATTAACCAAGGGCTTGGGTCAGAGGCTGCCCCCTCCACCCAGTCAGTGTTCAGATATTATTTTGTTTTCCAGCACTTTCCCATATTCCATTTTCCATCTTTGTTTGAGAATTTATGTTTCCATGCTTAGAGGTTCTCCCACATCCCTCCATAACTCTGCCCACTGAACCTTTAATCTGCTTTACAGGATTCAGATGGAATTTGGGCATTTAAAGGTAATCTTGACTTTCTCAGTCTCACCAGTTGAGTTCATTTACAACCCAGAAACTGCAAAGGCCAAGACCAGTGAGGAATCACGCATCCAATTTATCATTTTACCCATCAGGATAAAAACCAGGGCCCACAGCAACAGGGCAAGCTCCTGTCTCTAAATCTGGCCTTAATGCAGGCACCTCACATCTGATTTTGTAGAGCTCATGATCTCCCATTACAAAATTAGTTGTTTATTTCATTTCCCAAGAGCAGGTGACCCAGGCCTCCCAGGCTGGGCTTTTGTCTTGTGCCCAGTTTAGTGACCCCTGGCTCAGGTGAGCCTGGCAAGAACCCCAAAGCTCAGTATTACCTGGCTTACATGGCCAAATCCTAGAGAAAAGCAATGGAGACTTACAGGTTAGACAGGCTTAAAAGTGGAAGCATTAGATAAGCTTTTCAATGTTTAAAACAGAAATAGGTAAGCAAGAAGTGGTTACTGAACTAAGAATCTGGGTAAAAACAAAAGCAAGGTAATCAACATTAGGAACTATCTACACTTCATGCCAAAATTATTAACCTGTGCACCTGGAATTATTTAGAGACTAAAAAACCCCAACTCTCAAAGATGGTCATTCAAACATTCTGTTATTCACACCAGAACTGGCATATGAGGACAGGATTAAGTAAAACAGGAATTTCACAGAGGTTAAAATACCCCAGAAATACCACGGTTGGTCACAACAGTTCAGGATTTGTCACTGCAAGAAAATAATCATCTGATGCAGGCTGGCAATTCACATGATATATTTTGAGATGTCTTCCAAGTAACAGTCATGTAAAATTGATGTTTCAAGTAATCTCCTGACCAGTCTCAGCCTTCCACAGTAGCTGCTCAGAGGGAAACAAATTGAGACTGAAAATACTCCAAAACATCTATGAGCAGCAGGTCTGACATGACCTCCTAAAAGGTGTGAGGAGGTAAAGAATATTTTTGCAATAACAGGTTAAGAACCCTTTCTGAAAGTTTCTGCACAACCACTGCTGAATTTTCTGTTCACGTAAAGTTCCCGAACATGAGATACTTCTTCCCAGAGTCATCTCCCAGTATGCCAAGACAGAAATAGTATTTTAACATTTTTAAATACCAAAAGCCCTAGGGACATTCCTCCAAACATGAAAACATTGTATTGCTTTTGCAGCAATTTGATAATTTGCAAGGAAGGCAGAAATGACCCAAATAGATCTGTCACAATTTTTAAAGTAAAAAGAAACAGAAGTATCCTCGACTTCATTAGCAATTTTTGGAATCCTTTTCTGCTGCACAGGAGATAACTTTCAAGCCAATATTATGGAAAGTCTAGAGGCAGCAATGAATAGGAAAGTCAAGGCAATCCACACTTGTCTCCTGATTTATGGTGGGACTGGCAAGGGCAGAGGAAAAGAGATGCTGGCACAGCCTAAAGAGGGCTGCACTGACAGGGATGCAGCCAGGGTAAAACACAAAATG
Source organism: Leptocoma aspasia (assembly GCA_013399835.1). Taxonomy (NCBI): domain Eukaryota; kingdom Metazoa; phylum Chordata; class Aves; order Passeriformes; family Nectariniidae; genus Leptocoma; species Leptocoma aspasia. The sequence goes on along the minus strand of VXAX01000979.1, from coordinate 532,049 downwards.
GAAAGTACAATTCTGAAACAGATTGTTACATTTAACAATTCCATCTTTGTGCCTTTGTTTCTTCTTTTAATGCCAAGAAAGTTGTTACTTCATCATGGAAATTTAAACTGAGCTGTACACTAGGTTATTTATCTGTCTGAAGAACATTCTGCATCCAGGCTGGTTTTTTACCACAGAACTCTTTTGTTATGAAAAAGAGCACATTGGATGTTTTAGGAATTTAAATGTATCAGTTTGGAGATGCCAGTGGCTCCCTGTGCATTCCCTGTCCACCTCAAGGATGTTTCCCATCCTGGGGAGGTTTCCAGACAAAGCTGCAGTTACTGATCCTGCCTTCTGATTTCCAGCTGCCTCCCAAATCTGCTGGAGTTTTGAGAAATGCTCACAGACCTCCCTGCTTTCTGGGAGTGCAAAAAACAACTGAAGGTGAACACACACTGCACTGTAAGCTGTAAGTTTTTTGTGAGGAGGAAATCCAGTGCAGTTTTCCAGCAAGGATAGCTGGACACCCCCATCTACCACACCAAATCCCTTGGACAGGACAGACCTTCCAGATCTGAGCTCCCTCGTGCCCCTGGGGGCAAAAACTACATCTCAAGTTGGCTACAGCTGCCTGTTCCTACAGTTCAGGTACTTTCTTCTAATTCTTTGATCCCATTTTTATTCTTTCTCTGTCACAGAAAGTAGAAGTTGCTCTTCAGAAACAAAGCTGCAGAAGAGCACCACGGCAGAGAAGGCAGACAAAGAAAGAACCTAAAAAATTCATGCAAGGTTATAAAGGAATGTGGTTTCATAGGGGTCCCAGGACAAAAGATGAGGATGTAGAACCTAGCAGAGATCCCAATTTCCTCAAACACTGGGGATGTTCAGAGTGTTGTTTTGAATGTAGTCCCTGAATAAATAAAACTCATGTATTCTGGAAGAGAATAGAGGCTACAGAATTGTATTTTGTAAAATAATATTTAAAACCTTCCCATCAAATGCTTTAACTTCTGTATCCTCCTTACTGGAAAGGACTAATTGCATATAATTTCCCACTATATCTCTTAAAATAATTACAAGAGGATCTATTTGCCTCTGTACATTCCTCTCCCACTGAGTTACCAAGGTGCTCTCACAATGCACTTAGAAAGTGTAGTGGCTTGGAGGTTTTTGTCTGTTGCTCCCCTTCTGCTCCACAGAAATAAAACTGGCTGAAAGAAATCCTCCTGAAATCTGTAACATGCCAAAAGATGGGAACTGGCAGCTACAGCCACATTCTAAAGAATTTGTCATTTTACTTGTAGGAACAAAAGGAAGGCATCAGGAAACAAGTCAGGTTTTGTAGTATGAACTTAAGCTTCTAGCAAACAATTGAAAATGTGGCCCCAGAATTCCATGTATTTTCTGGATTCTGTACAATTTCCTATACTCTCCATATTCTTTCACTTCTCTCCTTCCTCCTTCTCTTCCCAACAGCTTGCAAAGGGAATCAACTCACCCTCTCACAGCTCCTGAACTCACTCTTCCAATTTTTTACTCCTTTTAAAAGTCCTGCTCCTCCAAAGCTGCAGTCCCCAAATTCTCTCTTCTTCAAAGAGAACTGGTTTCTGCCCCACAAAGCCTCTTCAGGACACCAGATAAACAACACTGCCTTGTCCCCACGACTCCCTCCTGCTCCCACTGTCCCCCTGTCTGGGTCAGCATCCCTCCCTCTGCACCCCCAGGAAGCAGAGCAGCATCTGCTGCTGGAGAAGCAGCACTGAAGGTTAGGAGAGCTGCCTGCTGCTTCCCTCCCAGGAAGAGGCTTGGAAGGACTTGGTGCTGGCCTATCAGTTATCTGGAGCTGGCTTTGAAATGCCACAACATTCCTGGATGAACAGATTGCTGGCAATCAGCAGGGAAAAAAATACCCAAATCCACAAAACAAACAGAGGAGCCAGCCAGCCCTGAGCGCTGCTCTGCTTTCAGCAGGGAGCTAAGTGAGATTATCTGTGGGTTTGAGGTAACTCACTGCACATGAGGAGTTTAAACACTCCCAGTTTCTCACACATAATATTCACCTCTCCCAGTTTTCCCACTGGTTTTACCCCTGCAAGTTTTACCCCACACCTTGCTCCAATGCACATCCTCCCAGGGGAGTTTGGCTCAGCCCTGACCTTGTTGTGTTTCCAGTGAAATCAACAGTGAAACTTAATTTGATTTTTGATGGAAAAATGAGCATCTTTGAAGTTATGCCCTTGATATAGATTTATTTAGGCAGTGAAATGTCACTTTCTACATCCAAGTGCTTCGAGAGTTTGGATTGGTGAAGAATTTTTTTTTTTGCAATTCTCCAGGTTTTACATTATTATATAATTTAGAGCAAGCCTGTTTGAAGGGCAGTGTTGATGCTTCCTCCAAAAACATCAATCCACATTTCAGCATCTACAGAATGCAAAAGCTCCCTGATGAGGAAAACATCAGAGATAAGCAGGTTTAGATAGGGACTTGGCAATACATACAAGAAAATACATACAAGAAAATAAACCACCAAGAAGAAATCATCACTTCCACATGCCTAAGACCACCTACTACAGCAAGAGACTGGGACAGCTTTTCTCCTTACCTCTGGAGTGTTTTTCTTGAACTCACGACTTTGCTCAATAAGTTTTTTCCTGGACTGCTCACTTTCATCTTGCCGGTTCGCCAATATTGTTGCTGTGGTATCGAGCTCCCTCTGTGAGAAAAAGAAACATAAACCAAAAAAAAGAAATACAGTCAGAGCTCTGTTTGTCACAGAAATAAAAAAAAAAAACCAAAACCCTCATACATACATCATGTTATTGGGAATATGGAGATGGAAGGGCTGGGGAGCAGCACAGAACAAGCACCAGGCTTCCAGAGGTCTGACCTCCTGAATAACAGCAAATGAAGCTCTACAACCTTTTGGATTCCATCTTGCAACCAAAACATCACCATTTTTCTCAAAACTGTTCATGGCTCCACCCCAGCATTACACAGGACAGGAGCAATGGCACACAATACACACCCCCTAATAAATTCCCAAGTCCAGTGAAGATTACAGATCTTGGACAGGTTTATTTTCACCTGCCTGCTTTTTAAAGATACTGGTTTTCTCTGTTTTGAGTTATCCTATTATAAAAATTTATTAATTCAAATACTGGCTAACCTTATACTTGAATCTGGACTGGTTACACCTCAGTCACTCTTACTCTCCTATGATATGCTGTATATTATTCCATGCTGCCACTGCAGTGCTCTTTTCCATTTAAGTCTTGCCTTATTTGAATACAAAATTATCTTTTTGGAATGTATTCCTCCAAGGTTATTAGCAGGTATCTCCATTTCCTCTCCAAAACATATCTTTTTTTAAGCACCTGATGAATGCCAGAGTATCTTCCAACAATTTCTACTGAGCTGAAGCACAGGTCTCACTTTTTTCCAGCTTCTTCCAAGTGTGTTATCCCCATGCTAATTCCTCCAGTCAGTGCTGTGCCTCCAAATGTCACCATAAGAGATTGAATGGGTCACTTATCAGTGCATAAACCAACAATACTCAATCTTATGTGTCAGTTTGTGCTTCTTCTGCAGTATTTCCACATAATATGAAGAAATAAAGGCAAACCCCTCCATTCAGCTACAGACATCATTCCCCAAGTCACTGGGAGACTCAAGAATTCATAAAAGAAATTTGGTACTCTTTTATCCTCTTATTAATTCAAAAAGAGAAAAACCAGGCTATGAGAAAAGTTCATGAATAGTGAGAATAAAATGCTAGAACAAGACTACCTTCACCTCATCCCCCTGCCAAGGTGCCTCCAACTGGCCTGCAAAACTCCCAATATTCTCCACCAGAAATTACCACACTTCTGGAATTTGTTCATAACTCAACCACCTGCAAGGGACCAAAAGCACAAGCCTGGGACCTCCTGTCAGGTCTAATACAGACCCCAAATAGGTGGTCAAGTTGATGACTTGTTACTAGAAAAAAATACTACTGTCTAAATACTCTGAAAAAGCCTAATTCCTAATTTTAGATGCATTTTTGAATAGGTAAATTCTGGATGGATGGACGTGTGTCTCCTGGAACTCCATAGTTTGACCTCTGGATGGAAAATAAAAAATCTTTTGTATTCCCAACTCAAGATGACCAATGTTTTTTCCTCTTTAGGTTTATTAGCATAAAGTTAAGATTTTTTAAAATAAATATATGGGCCAGAGTTATCCTAATCCTTGGAAACCAGCTCAATATGACAAATAGATTTGAAGCCAAGCAGCATGCTGGAACCAATGACCTAAATATTGTCACTGAAATGCTTAAAAATCCTTCTATATCTGACTTTGAGTAAAGAAACAGGGCAATATGTCCACCAGATCTTGGTTTGGAATTCTGTAACATATGTGAAATCTATTGCAGAAAAGTGGGAAATACTTAACAGTTGGATAAACCACATTTGAAATTCATCCCAGCTAAGTTTATGCAAGAAAAAAGAGCAACAGAAACCAATGTGGTTAAGCAGAACTATAAAGAGCAATATAACGGCTAAGCAGAAGGCTTTTAAAAAATATAAACAATCTGGTACGGCCAGAAACTTGGAAAACTATATTTAAAAAGGAAGCACACATTTAGAGCCAAGCAAAGAAAACACAAATCATGAAGTAAGAGGGAATTTCAGTGGAGCAAAGAACCAAGTGCTTTGGTTTCCGATATCGAGTGCTAGCAAGGAACCTGACCAATGGACAAGCAAGACTTTTAAAGACCTGTGCTTCTAACTTTAGAGACAAGGAAGAAAAAGAACTGATTAAGAACGAAATAAATTTCATATTTTGTGCTACAATGAAGAGTCAGGTAGCAAATGACAAAGGACTTTCTCACCCTCACTCTGCCTGATTGATACCGGAGCCACGGCACACTTACAGCAGGCGCCTTCCCATTACTCTGTGAATTCCTTCTGGGACAGGTCTGATAATTCCTCCCCACAAAACATTTCCTTCTGTGACGTATCAGGCACAGACGTTGCCAAGGAGAACTGCCAGCACACCATTGCACTGAGCTGTCTGACTCTGGGGGCTGGAGCCCACGAGCTCCAGATCCTGCACTGATGAGCCACTGAGAGCATGAGATGCAATTCCAGCTGAGGAGCAGCAGGTATCTAACCCCATGATGTGATACAAAGTAAGGTATTAAATCTTCAAGCCATGTCATAGTTAATAAGACCCAAATCAAAACTGTTTGGAAAATTGCTAATCTTTTCTTCCTTACTTGATCTGAGCAGTGTACAATGCAAGTTTCATTTATTTAAACCTAATAATACATACAGGATTACAACCCACAAAGACTAATGGCAGATTTTTCATACTTTTGTGATGTAATCTCATGAGATAGCCCAATCTTTAAAAAAAAATTAATGTGGCCAATGCATTATTTCTGCAAGCAAGCTCATTTTAAGGAGCAAATAGTAGTAACATCAATATTTCAAACCTGAGTACGTTGTAATATTCAGACGTAAACACTTCCCTAAGCCTTGCAATCACTCTCTAAGTAGATAACAAGTAAAAGGAGACATAATTCTGCACAGAGAGAAGTGTGTTGGAGAGTAAAAAATAGGAGCCCATGTCTCAGTATCATCCTTCACACCTTTGAAATCAAAAGGGTTCCAGTGAAAAGCAAACAAAAACCGGGGCTCAAAGGTGCTGCAGCAATGACCTGGCAGTGGAAAGGATTCAAAGCCTGGGAGCTTCAGTTCCATGGATTCAACACTGGCTAATGAACTTTCTGGCCCAAAAGAGCCACCTGCAGAAAGGGAGTCACTGCTTGGAGCACATCTTGAGAGAACAAGCAACACCATTATCCCTCCCCCTGCCCCAAAGTCCCATCGATTTAGGGCAGGCACAGTTCAGAGATAACTAAAGAACTCTCTCCAGGGTTTCTACTTTGACCCATTTCAACAAATTTACTGGGGCTGAGAGGGAAGCAGTGGGAGGAGAGGAGACACAAGAAAGTCTTATGCTCCTAAGTGTGGGAGTCATTAGAAGCAGTCCCCAGAAAACAAACATTAAAAGCTTTCTTTCAGGCAGTATAGAAATAAAAAATCTAAAACTGGGAGGGTCAATCCACTATCCAGTGTAACAACAATCACCTTGGAGTGAATTTATGTTCTCTTAACTCAGGTACTTCCAGACCCTGTTAGACTCCCTGCTCATCCTGCCTGTGTCACCCCATGGTGACATGGCTGCATGGGACCCACCAGANGTGCTTTTCCTGAGAGAGAAGCACCCAGACGTCCATAATTCTTTGATTTTTATTGTCCTAACCCTAATTATCCCAATCTGTATTACCTTAATTTTTCCTATTTTTAAACTTTTAAAATTTTAAGAAGAAACAAGTGTGAAGCATTTTTCAGAAGAGGGAGCCTGCTGAAAACATCTCACCCTTCCCTCCCTAGCTTCTGCTGCATTCCATCAGCTCCCTGCTCAGGGCCCAGCTGTGCCCACCAGGAGCTGCACCGTCACAGCAGGGAGCTGGGAGAACACAGCTGGAGTGAAGGGGCTCTGGAATCCCCCTCCTTGGCACCAGCCTGCAATCAGGCTGACCCCAAGTAATTACGAAACTGCAGGCTCACTGCAGGCGAGTTTCAAGGTTGTTTTCCTTTATGGCTGACATGTCTTTGCCTACCAGATGCATTCTTTGATAATCACCCAGCAGCAGGTCTGCACCACTGACCAGCTCAGCACAACAAGGCCTTTCCTTCCCATAATAAGAAGATTCAAGTCAGCCCTTCCATGCCTGAGACCTGGGAGCTGCGGGGTAGCTAATCTCAAAGTTGAGTCCTAAAAATTACTAGCTTAGGAAAACAATTTCAGAAAGAAATTGAACTTGCTTGGCTATTTATGAAGTTTCTGTTCCCTCACCCACTTCTAACAGTTACTGGCCACTGCCCTGCCATGGGCATTTCACAACCAAAGAAACCACCACACTTCAGCATCCCAATTCCCCCAAAAGCTGCTCCAACAACCATAACCAGCCCTCAGTCTCTGCTTCAAACCAGTATTCCCATGGCCCACCTGGAAGAAGTTACAAAAACCTGTAATAACCATCTATAAGTACTGTGACATAACTGTATCCCCAAGTTCTGTAATTCTCCCACATTTAAATGTTTAATCCTTGCTGCATGTACCACAAAGCTCCTACAGTGGAGCAAGAAACACATATCACAACTTTAGGACAAACTGATTTTTCCCTGGTAGGCTTCCAGACATGGATGCAAAACCTAAGCTGTGCCTTTGAATGCCTTAAGCGTGGCTGCAGAGATTAACAGGACACCAGGAAGATTTTTTTTCATAGAAAAGGTGGTCAAGCACTGGAAGGGCCTGCCCAGGGAGGTGGTGGAGTCCCCATCCCTGGAAAGGTTCAAGAAACAACTGGACGTGGCACTCAGTGCTCTGGTTTAGTTGTCAAGGCAGAGATCAGTCACAGGTTAGATTCGATGATCTCAGAGGTCTTTTCCAACCTTAATGATTCTGGGATTCACCATAAACCTCATTTTACTTATTACAAGGACCGACACAAACAACAGCTTCATGTAGATTAGGAATTTTCTACCAGTAAATGTAGCATTAACCACTTCCCCTGAAATCCTGTTTCTGTGTACTTAAGGTATTTCCCTTTATCACCAGTTCAATCAGTTCCCCAGTCTACTGATACTCTGCTACTGAAAGGAATTTTCAGAAGTTTCATTTGTTTTCATCCTCTCACAGGATTGCATTTGTCAGATCAATCAAAGCTCTCAATGTAGCTTTTTGCAATTTTTAATTTCCTATTAAAGGAAAATTTCCCGGTGCCAGGATGACACCAATGTAGAAGCCTCTGGCACAACTCTGCACACTCACAGCCTACTTGTCTTGGGGAAATTTCACATTTCCCTGACTGCTCCATGAGGCAACCCACCCTTCAGTCTCAAAACCCCATCGTTTGCACCTGTCCAGAAGCCAACGTACCAATTATATAAGTATTTCAGGAAATATTTCAGAAATTATAAACTGCTTTGCAAGCTTGGTGTGCTTCTCTGGAAAAACAAAGCCATGTTCACCTGATAAAGCTCTAGATTATGACTGGGGGAGAAACCACAGAGCTGACACTGGGAATTTTTATTAATGTCTGTTTTGACTGTAAAAGGCCAGCCCTAGTCCTAAGCTGAAAGTGCTTAGAAAGGTAAAACATTGTAAGGATTCTGTGAGCAGAGTTTGTGTCAGCCTTGCTGTAGAGCCCCTCTCTAAAACAAGCAAAAGGAAAGACCAGACAGTTCAACAAGAGCACAACATCTCAAGAACCACGATCCCATCTTACAACTCAACAGTGACTGCTGAACAAATAACAAAAACCAGAATACCTGTAATTTACACTCCCAGAGGAAGGAAAAAAAATAGTAAAAACCCACAAGCATTAAAACACATTTCTTGGGAAGCATTTTGCCAGTTGGCAAACTGATGCAAGTACCTTTCACACGCAGAATTAGTTAGAAAATTTCAATAAACACATTTTATTTCCACATACTAAAGTAATTTGACTCCAAGTAAGTTTTTAAACAAGCTTTAACTGGAACAAATTTAGGACTCTATGCAATGCTTTTGGGACAGGGAGTGAATGTGTGTGGTGACCACTGCATAGAACAAAGAGAGCAAGAACAGAGGTGCCAATGGAGCTATCAATAAAATTATCTTAATTAGCAGGCTACTAAAAAAAAATCCAAAAAGGAAAATGTAAAAAGAAAGGGTGTTGTGGCTTTGTCTGCTCACCACAACAGCCAGTGCCACAAATGTAGGCAAAGCCTATCAAACTATCTTGCAAGAGGGGAAAGGTAACACTGGCTTTTCAAAAGGAGCTGCAATCAGCAGAAAGAAGCCACACAAATATTGATGCCAGCAACAAATGCACTGTGAGGGGAAAAGCTTGGCAGTGCCAGAGCCCAGATGATTATTCCTGTCTTTTCTTCTACACCTTGAATTCAAAACTTTTTAGAAAATGCAAAGAACTGGAGACTGTCCAATGCCAAAGGTCTGTACTGAACAAGCCTTTTCTCTCACTCAAGAAAATAACGAAGCATTGCCTATTTGTTTCAAAAGGTAGTTTTTCTTCTTCCAGCATGATTTACTCTGTCTTTCCATCCTCCTCAAACCCAGGTGCAGAATGCCTGCACAAGTCCCAGGCCTGAGGTTCTCCAGCCCTGCTCACAGTGGCACCAGGTGGGTGATGTGCTCTGACCTCTCTCCAGAAATAAGGCTCAGGCTTCATTCACAGCACCCTCAGCCTTCACCCCAAAGCTTCTCTCCTCCTGTTCCACAGTTTCTACCCCAGATGGTCACTAATCCCTTTGTTCCCACCAGGTGCACCCTCACCAAAAACTTCCTTTGTGGATCCTGGCTGCTGTGCATCTCCTGCCTGGTTTGCTGGGTCAGGAGCACAGTGAACGTGATTTATGGGTCATGGATGCTCTGCATCTCCTGGATCCCAGTTTGCTGGGATCAGAAACGTGGTTGAGCTGTCTCTGTTTTCCCTCAGTGTCCTTCTCCCTTCCCTGTCACCCGTGTGTGTGGAGGGCTGAGGAGGGGACAGGGGACATTCCTCCTGCCCCTACAGCAGCACCATTCACCTTGAGCATTGGGTGAGCTGAAAACCACCTGGAGGGTGGATTTTCCCAGACCCAGCAGCACTCCCTGCTCTCTGCATCCCCCAGCCTGCTCCTTTCCCAGCCTCCTCCCAAGCTGCTCTCCCACAGAAGCTCCACAGTGTGAAACCACCAGCTTCCATTACCTCACCCAAAGACCCACAGTTTGGGCTCAATACCCAGCAGAGAATCTGTCAGCAAACCCACTCCACCAGTTACTTAACACTCTGCTTGATTTTGCATTGCAGTTCATCACACTTTGGAAGGACATAAATTTCCTAAAAAGTGAGTGTTTGCTGGGGAGAGGGCTCCCTTGGTTTTGCAAGCACAGCACATCCCCAGGCAGCCGGCTGCGGCTCCCGTCCCGCTGGGGAGCTGCCGACAGCTTCACCCACTTCCCACAGCACCATTTTCACACTCTTCCACTTAAAAGCAAAAGTTCAGACCGGTTGCTTCAATACCCACAACAGAAAAAGCCAAAAAGTAATGAGTTAATTTAAGTGTTGCTGCAGTGAGGCTTCCCAGAAGGGAGGACTTCAGATGGATATAGCAAGGGGACAGTGGGAAGTGGTGAGGGCTGCTCCAGCTTGGAGCAATCTGCTCACCCACCATGCACTGGCTGTGGTGTAAAATCACAATACAACCCTGTGAACACCTGCTCAACTGCCCTGTGCTGGCTTTCTACAGCTAAAATTAAGTTCATCATGTACATGCTGGTTAATCACTGTGAAAGAAACAAAAAAGTGCCTCAGCTTAGTATCTGTGACTTTCAGGGCAGCTACAGAAAGGGTGGTGGGCATTCAAACTGCATCTTCTTCTGCCAAATGAAATAAATGATGGGAAACCAAAGGAAACTCACTGCTGCTTGCACAGCCCTTGCCTGGGCAAGACCCAGTGCCAAGCCCATCTGCTTGACCTCCTGTCTCGCTGGTTGATCAAAGGCTGACCAAAGCACAAAGCCAGTGGCCACACTGACCATAGCTCTGACCACACCACAGCTGCCAATTACCCCGTGGGTGACGTGGCCACAGAGAGCACCAAACCCACAGTCTGGAGATCATGGCACGCTGGGTCCCACCAGGCCAGGCTGCCCTTCCCAGCCCCCCCACTTCTGTCACAGCCAGCAGGGGCAGGAGGAACGTCCCCTGTCCCCTCCTCAGCCCTCCACACACACGGGTGACAGGGAAGGGAGAAGGACACTGAGGGAAAACAGAGACAGCTCAACCACGTTTCTGATCCCAGCAAACTGGGATCCAGGAGATGCAGAGCATCCATGACCCATAAATCACGTTCACTGTGCTCCTGACCCAGCAAACCAGGCAGGAGATGCACAGCAGCCAGGATCCACAAAGGAAATTTTTGGTAGACGATTTTAAAAAGAGTTTTGGCCCTTAAATTTGAAAAACCATATAAAGTAAAAGGCAATTAACTGATGAATAAGCACAAACTGCTGAATGCACTACTCTTGCCATTTGTCTGAAGCCCAAGTGCAGCAGCCCGTGCTCAGGAGGAAGAGGATTACCCTGCCATTTTGTAATAACACACCTCCAGCAAATGTCTTACTTCCCAGAAAGATCAGATTCATGAGCTACATTAAATAATTCTTTTGACCACGGATCAAAGTAAAACCTAGCCTTAAAAGAGTGGTTTAAGTATCAGAAAGTTGAACTCTTTAACTAAGCTCTGTTACATCATTTAAAGTATTGAGTTACTCCCGTTTCCAGCTGAAGCTGTGCTGGTAAATGAAGCATGACCAGGCTTTAAGCAAGACACGTCCTGTAACACAGACCAGGATTTATAACTTGCTATGCATGTTGCCACCAATAAATCAATAATATATATATACATACAGGTGTGTTTCAGTGTGAATTCTGGGAATTCGCTGTTTGAATTAAAAAAAAAAAAAACAAACTCAAGGTTTTTTATTTTTATTCTAAATTAAAACGAACTCATTGCTCAGCTTTTAGTCAACTTCTCCCCAACTCCTAACTACGCTGTCTTCTAGAACAAAAATTCACCATTTTAATTTGATTAAATGTGTTATTAATTTTAATTTTTTTAACAAGGTTAAATTCATTACAGACTGAGTCCATCCCAGCCACCACTCAATAATCCTTCAGTCTACAAATGCAATTTCCAATCTCAAAGCTACTTCAGCTGTTTCCTAACATTGGGATATAAAATATTTACCAACAAAAGTATAAATACACACTGAAAAAGCAACCTAAAAATAATTTTAAAACCACATTTCAACAAAATAATTCCTTCAGGGATGGGAAAAAATTACCATGGACTTGAACTAATCACCTTGTGTTTTGCTCCCTTCTCATGTTTTTGGGCATTGCAGAAATGGGATAATGGATGAATAAACTATCCTACCATGACAAATATGGTTTGGAAAGATGGGGCTAGGCATAACTTGGAATTTTTTGTTGTTATAAGTTTAAAATCCTAAACCACAGGCATGTGCACTAGGGAAAACCTATAAAATATATAATGGAAATGCTGTCCAGTGGCCCCCTTCTAGCAGGCCCAGTTTCACCTCCCCTTTTACTTTTCCCTCCCCTTTTACTGCTGATCCACGGGCACATTTAAATTCTGATTTTTTCCTTCACTGGAGGTCTTTGCTCCCTGTGGAAGAGCTGCTCAGCAGCCCCACAAAGCAGCGAGCATGGGACAGGGACACAGAGGAAGCTGCATGGGGAACTCGTGCTAAGAAATCAGTAGGAACAAAAACAAGATCAGAAGAAAATTACTGGCAAATGAAATTTCTGTTTGATAAACAATTTAAGCAGGAAGAGTATTTGGCAGAGGGTTTCCAGGGAACGGTCCTTGACTCCTGACTGACATGCTTCCTCCCTTGGTCTGAATTTGTTGACTTTCTGGGCACTGCTGTAAGGTTTAGGCAGTTTCCCATGATGGGAAAAATACAGCTTTTTTTGAGAAGTTGCCTGTGAATGTAATTGGTGGATGTTTTCTAAAAAATTATAGATATAAATAGGAAACAAGAAAGCAACAATTTCTTTATTTAGGCTTTTCCTACTACTAAAAAGTCCCATTTAGGCATCTCAGTATCCTTTCTGATCTCAATTGACTCAGTTTGGCGTGACAACATACGATGAGAAATGCATATCTGGCATTTAACACCAATAGCAAATGTGACATATTTTGGACAATTAAAGAGAAGACCAGATTTTGAAGCCTTTCAGAGATTTTTTACAGGTTCTTATGTTTAATCTGGATGACTACAGTCCAGCATAAACAGATACCAACCCCACTTGAGGCTGAACTGAAATCAAGAGGCAGAGGCGGTGGAATGCAGAATGCCTTTTCTAGGTGTTTCCCAACAACATATTGCAGTACTTAGTTAAGCTCATTTTCTGTGACATGAAAAGGAAAATAGCAGAATTGACTCATGAAGTAAAATTAGCTGATGTACAGTCACAAGGAGGCTGGATTGGAGCTGACAGCAGCCAGAACTGCATTTAACAAAAACTAACATGCTTCATGCTAATAATGGTGCTGGTTCAGAGCCACAAGGACTACTCTCTGTATTTTTAACATGGACTGACTGTTTTTAAACCAACATTTCTAATAGCATACCCTAAACTGTACATCAGGAAATATTTAAAGACCTTCCAGAAGTGATGTATTAAGAAAGGCATTTATAAAATAGTTTTTAAATGCTGCAAATCTGGCGTTTCCAATCAGGAGATGCCTCCAAGGAGGCACCAAGCCATGGACAGCCAGTATCTACTTGCTCCATGATCATAACTGAGGTAGTCAGAACAGGTAAAACACTTTTTTAACCAGAAAAATAATGTTTGGTGGTAATTTACAGAATTCCTCCACTATTCACTGTAACAAATCACCCTAGAATGAAAACAACAGATTTAGCTGCAGTGGCACTGTCAACCTCGCTATGATACACTGGCACTAAAAAGTCCTTAATTTTGGCTATCAAATACAATTTCAATTTCTTGCACTTTAGGGCAGTAAAACCAATTCTGTGAAGACTCTGTGTTTACAATCCTGCAGTAAAGAATGCAGCTGTCTCAATCAGTGCTGATTGTCTGTTAATTAGCTCAGTTTTACAAGCTGATGGAACGGATTACTTCATTCCCTCCCCACGCTCAGAAAGAAGCTACAAATACAGTTATCTCCAATACAGTAATTTTTTGCTTCCCAACAGTTTGGAGAGGTAGATGATGTACCAGGGACACAAATGATCTCGTTACCAAGAAATCATTTCTGTTTGTGTCTTTGCCAGGCTCTCTGTCATACAGCGATTTTCAGTCCATATATAAATACACACACATCTCTCTATCCTGTATGAAAACTGAAATAAAGAACACCACTTCCTGATAAAATGGAAATACCTCCCCTCTCTTTTGCTGTGGTTGAAACTAAGCAGATGATCTTCAAGGTGCCTTCCAACCCAACTGTTTTATGATTCTAGGATTATCAGAGTCCTTTAGGAACAAAAGTCAGGTCCTCACAAACAATTTCCTGTCTATATTATGTATTTAATCACAAACACATTTTTTACTCAAACCGGTACTGAATTTTGTATTTTTGAATTTTGACCTAGAGCAGCAAACTGCAGGTTTTTAGTGAAGAGCCTGAAGTTGCTGTTGCCATTCTCCATCCCCACGTGCTTTTTCAGCAAACCACAAATAAATGGCTGGATTACCTCTGAGCTACTCTCTCAGATTCACTGCCTCTAGTACCTCCATCCTTTATCTAGACACTCTTGAAGAGAAGCCAAATTTTAGCTTTCAAATATGCAGACAAGAGGTTGGACACCCTCATCCAAATGCCAGCAAACACTTCTGCTGAGAAATCCGATGGAACACTATAAAGCCCCAGGCCTGACAATATGAAACTGATCCAAAAATGCCTTTTTTGAGATGACACAACATGCTACACATTGTATCAAACAACAGAGGTTTCACTTTGAAACTGATTTTCTTTCTTGCTCAGTTTAGATCCTTCATGATTAGGAAAAGATGAAAAAAAGATGTAGCTAAAGAACATCTATGTATTTAAAAGAAAACTCATTTCTGGGTGTACATGTAGCTACTAATCTCATTGCAAAAGCAGCAAGTGAACAAATATGAAACTCCACAAAATCATGGAATTATCAGACCACCAGAGCTGGGTTTTGGCAGTGTATCTGGGTGATAAGTACAAAGGATAATGTAAATAAAACAGTAATTTTTTTCTACACAAAGACATCTGTAGACATCTGCTCTAACAGCAGCATCCCAGAGATCCTAAAATCTCTTAAGGATTTCAGATTTCAGTACATAAAAAATGTGAGAGTTTAATTTTTGCATTATGGACAGGCATCCAAAGCAGATGATTGAGAACACCTTGCAGAAAATTCTCTGGGTCCACAGAACCAGCACTGGGGGAAGGGAAAGCCTGAAATGCAGCAGTCACCTCAGTCAGAGATGTAAACCTGGACAATTAGGGAATCAAGACCAACAACCACTAGCTAATGCCTGAGTATTTCTTCAGCTATAGTTTTTCACTTAAGTTTAGCTAAATCATATTTCTCAACCCTATAAGCACTTCTTTCACAACACCTAGCAAAAAGACATTTAGAATATGGTCCTGGCTTCCCAAACTCCTTCTGCAGACCAGAATAAAAATGGAGAGGAAGGGTGTGTTAGGTTTTGTTGGGAGGTTGGTTGTTTGTGCATTTTCTTAATAAAGGTTTTATTCTGGTATTTCTTTGGTATGTTTTGTTGTCTGTCTCATTCTGAGAGCTGCTTTACCCACTCAGACCTGAGGACACCTTGTTGGCTTTGCCTCTGAACACCAAACAAAACACCTTTGCTGAACATGCAGCATCAAGTGCTCCATTTACATCCCCGACTTTTACTGCTACTCCAACGCTTCCTTGGCTTTCACGTGCCAGGACACAGACAGTTACAGCCCTGGGAAGTTTCACCAGAGTTCCTCTTGAACTGGTGCCATCCCCTTGGCTGCCTGGCCTTGCGACATCCCAGTTGCATCCCATCTCTTCCCACACGGGAGGAGGCAGAGGTGTGAGAACGCTCGGGACCAGGGCTTGGGGCTCCAGGGGAATCCAGGCAGGCACCCACAGGAATGCCAGATTCCTGCTAGAAAACAGCAATTTGGGAAGGGACAGCTGGCTGCTGTTGGATTAAATGCGGCACTGCTGGTGAGCCCTCAGCACTATCCTGTGCATCATCTCTGGGTGTGCGAGTTACCTGACTGCAAATCAATCTTTAATCTTTGTGCTCCCTGTGCAGCCATCCACCTGCAGCTGCAGACAAAAAATCCCCAAAGGACTTGCCAGCCTTTCCTTGGTCTCCCTCAGCAGGACACTGTTTAGGGTTGAAGTGGCTCAAGTTTGCTGTGGGATGGACCCTGAAAGGCTGGGAAACCTTTGGGGAGAAGCAAAGCGTGTTACCTCAGTTACTTCTCCAGGGCACCACCATTACAGAAGCTACAAGGCAAAACAAACACCTACACACACTTTCCTATTTTTGTGTAAAGCCTCACTTGATCTGCTGCTCTGTCCTCCATGCTTTGTATTTGATACATTTCTAGACAGATAGATTATGCTCTAGAAAATTGTCCGTGATAAAAGGGAGAGGGTGAGGTTGGGAGTTATGCTTTCAAAGCAGTACAGTTTCTTCTGTGTGTCTGCCCAGACAGTAACAGAGATAGCAAAAATCACCAACAATTAGATGAGAAGTAGACTCCTCCTTGCCCATCTATCCACAGGGACTGCAGCAACCCTGCACTGCTGGTCCTGCTCCCCCATTTCCACAGGTAGAGGATATTTAGAGAAATGATGCAAAATGCCTTTCCTTCTTTTGACACTCCTGCAGTGTGCCCTAATCTTGTGCTTTAATCCAGCCCTTTGTGAGTAAGGAATAAAGCTACTGCTGCATTTTTATACTGACTACGCACGTCAGTCAAAAAAACCAAATATACAAAGTGCCCTAAATAGTCAGCCAAAACAGAATGACAAAATCACACATTACTTCTGCCATTACATGCTCTCCTTTACCATATGTCTAAGGTAAGCAGAATGCCACCTACATAATGGATTCAGCCCTGGAGTAAGGCTGGACTGCCGAGGCTGCTGAACCTGAGGTAACACTCCATCACTTATTTACTGCATCTCTAAAGCATTTCAGATTCTAAGCTGAATATATATTTCACACAGTACCAAAACTTTTAAATATCCACAGGAAGATTTCATTTTTATAGGCAATAAACATTAAATCTAAAGGACTGGAACATAAAAAGTGTTTTAATACCATATAAATCACCTTTCCCTAGACAGAATAAATCTCTGAAGGTTTTAAGGACTGCAATATAAATTTTTATGGCAAATTATCTACATAGGAATTACTTGCACGAGATGCACTTTCACTTCTCCCTCTCATTTGCATAGTGCTGACAATCTTTTCAATCAAAACGTTCAATCCAATTTGGGAAGTCCAGAACACAATGTGCAGCAAGGCTGGGCTAAATGCTGGGTGGTTGGTTCCTCCTCCTCTTCACTGGGAGGTTTCCAGCTGCTGCTCCCTCTGTCAAACACAGAGGCTGGCTTTGCACAGGTAACAACACCAAGAGGTAAAAATTAAGGCTTAGATGAGTAGCTACGTCCTTGTGCAAAGCATTTGTTGACTTTACTAACACAGGAGCCTCCTATAACGCCTGGCAACTAAGAGCTCATGTCATGCTGCAAGCAACACTCTGCTAAAGCAAAGAGGGACACAGTCTGGACTGGGGGGGTCTGAATTAAGGAGGAACAGCCAAAATCATTCCTTGGGGTGCTCAGAAGGGGCATTTTCATTGCAAAGTTGGTACAGCACTGAGAGATCATGATGGGGGAACTTCACCTGTGCTCTGCTAGGATGGAGACACAGATGGGTGACAGGCCCTTCTCAGGCAGGACATCAAGCATCATGCTGGAGATTCCTCCCATCCAATGTGCCCACAATGGCAGCATCTCTCCTTTGGATGCCTCCAAAGGAGCCCAAACCTAAGGAGATGACACCTTCAGTCAGGTTTCACTGGTGAGCTGGCTCTGACTTCCAGCTCACCAGTTAATAAGCACAGAAGGTGAGAGGCTGAGTATTTTTTTTTTCCTGGTGAAACAGTAAGAGCTCGCTCCCGAGAGCTTCTGTCCTGCTGGCACAAACACCTCCTCATGACTGAAGCACAAACATGCACAAGATGTGCAACTCCTGAGCCTCCAAGCACACCCATCCTCAAAGGACAGGCTCCCTAGAGGTGTGGTGTACCACTGTTACCAAAAATACTCAGGTTTATTTACTGTTTCATTACAGTAGAGAATGTGCTGACAAGGACTCTCACAGAAATGGCCAGAATTAGTTCTTGGAAAACCTCCTGTTGCCTTGGTGTTAGGTCTGAAACGTGCTCAGGACTTCACCAAATTCTCTCCTTAGGGGAAATCAGGGTACATACAAAGTTAAAGCACATGAAGAACAGCAAAGTCACAAGGGGAAAAAAAAAGGAAAAAAAAAGGGCAGAAAAAAAATTAGGAAGTTTGCAAAGAGAGCTAACAATAGCACTGCTTTATTTCCAATGTATATTTCCCTTAGAAAATATTTTCAGGACTTCTGTCCTACCAATCAAATTAAGATAAGAGAGCAGAGGAAGAAACACAAGTCGGTTCCCAGACGGTTTCCTATGCTTCAAAGGTATTTATTTAATAAGTACCATGTATGGATAAAATGAGATCATCAGCCCAGTCATAAGATGGTTCTCCAAATTTTTAATGAAGCCCTGCAGTGTGTGATTTACAGAGTGATGGCTGGTGCATGCTGACTGCAGGAAGCAGCAGCCCCGAGACTCAGAGGGTGTGAGATTTCTGCTCCAGGAGGGGAGGGAAGAGACCACTGAAATGCATGAAAGTCAGGCACTTGCAAAATAAAAAATTACAGGGTCATTTCCAAGACACAGAGTTTTGGCCAATGAAATGAGGTGTTTGGTTTCTATCTGATGAAGGAGTGAAGTGACATAAAGCTTTCTTCCATATGATTTCACAAGCTTTTATTACTTTCCTGAATTATCGTTGAATCTAGAGGATGGAATATTATTTTCTTTTGAAATATCAGGTTGTTGCTAGTCTTCCCACTTGTACAATCCACAAAAGCTATTAACATTTTCAGTAATTAATGCTAATACTTGAGAAAAAAAGCCATTGTGTTAAGAAATGCTTTAACAAGATCAAGAAAGAAAACAAGTGCTTCTCAGACTGTACATAATTTATTTTGCTACATAATTTCTTTTTTCTACAAAAAACCAAGCAAGGACCATGTATCACTGTGCTCAGCACTCATCTTCATAATTCTCTTTTCTCTCTTTCCCCACAAGTGCAAATTTTATAAAAACATACATTTTCTTCACCACAGAAAACTAAACACTTACACAGACCAGTTCCTCTCCAAACTTCCTTTTTGGGGGCAGGGAAAAAAAAAAAGGAGGGGGAAGAGCTTTTGGGCTTTTCTCTGCCATACTCTTAAACAGCTTGATAGACAGATTTTTCTTTTTAATACTTTGAATCCAGGCCTAATTTATTTAATTGGGCCTCTGCAAGGATGAGTTTCAAATGCTCCAGGGTCACAAATATTTCTATTAGATGCCTACAGTGATGCAGCTTTGCCAGGGGGATATCAAGGCTGGCTCACCTGGCTCTCCAAACAGTGTAAGGGCACTTGGATGAGTTCAGCACACAGGAGCAAGAACCAGGACTTCACTTTTAGTCAGGCTGATGAACTTAATCATACTGGAACCAAGATATACTGAACTGGAAAGTCTGACTCAAGTTGTGGCTGCTTTCCCAAACAGATCATGAAAGAATACTCAGCCCTAAACTTAGAGCAGCTCAACTATGTATTTTATAGGATATTTATCTATGAATCAGCAGATCACAGACTTGAAGGCCAGACATTCTTCCCACTCCAGCCTTTAGTCATTTGATCAGGAGAGCCAAGAAAGAACACACTGAAGAAGTTTCTACCAGTTCTTTTCAGAGGGAAAAAAAAAAAGAAGGGTTAAAAAAATTTAAATAAATAAGGAAATCAGCAAGCCTGAAGCTAGCAAATAGAAAAGTTCCAACAGGAAGAAGCAGGGATCTGGAATGCCAAGGCAAACCACACTTGCTGCTTTGGGGTGGGATGGAGGGCATCTCTAAAATAACCACCTTTTAAGTAGGTTAAGCTCACTGTCAACCCCCCTGGCTAAAGCACACGACCAAAAGGCAAATAAATTCCTTGGAAAATGAAAAATTTTCAATATGAACTGAAAGTTGAACAAAGGTTGGGTCAGAAGGGGCCCTTCAAGCCCACAGAATTCACAAGAACTGTGAAGCACAAGATGCACTTGACAGATGTGGCTCTGTTCCTCCAGCCCCTTTCCTCACATAAACTCACTACATTCCTTCACCATAGTGAGGGTTTTCCACACAGAAAAACCTCCCAGTAGAAGAAAAAAATACAATCCACAGACCATTGTACATCCTGTTATAATCTGGTGACAGAAGGTGGCACAGACTCCTCAGCATTTTGGGAAGTGAGTTGTTTCTGTCCACTAAAGGATGATTTTGGTGTTGTAAATTAGAGTCATTTGAACTTAAACATTGCTGAAAAATAATGCAAACTGAAGTCTGTCCACAGGCAGCCCCAGATGTGCCTGTTCCAGATGGGAACTGGCCCCTGAGTCTGCCTGAAGAAAGGCAGCACTGTGGGTGTGGATGGGGGATCAGAGGGACCAGGGCTTTGCTCCCCACGGTTTGTGCACAGGCTGTGCTCCAGTGTCCCCAGCAAGCACCACAACTGCAGTGTGGGTCCCAGACTGGGCAGAGAACAGGACAGAACTTCAACATTGGCACCTTCCTCAGTTCCTTACCCTAAAATAATGTGGGTGTTTGTGGAAAACTGCAATCCAAAGTCTAAACCACAAGGCCTTTCTGGATGGTGCTGACAAGACCAGAGCATCTGCTGGCAAGTTTAATGAGCTCCCCCAAAGCTACACACAAACCTCATCTGTAAAACAAATTTTTTTCCCTTCTGGGTCAGTTCTGCAGTTGACTTTTCCACAGACTTTGCCCCTGAGGAGTGCCTCAGCTGCAAAGCAGGAGGAATGGAAATGCATGGCATAAACATGAATGTGCTGTGAGAGGACTCTGCTGCTCTGAACTTCAAACATGTTGCCCCATGGAAAGGATGAAATTTTTAATTCCAATCCCACCTCTGAAAAAGATAAGGTTTGCAGTGCCATCAAGATCCAGACAGGATACCCAGTGACTTCTGGGCAACTCATCTGGTGTGGGTAGGTCTGCTCAACCATATGATCAAACTCCATTATTCCTCTTCAAATCCATGCAGTAACTTTTCCTCAAGCAGAAGTTCTCCCACATGCAGCAGCCTGAAGGTAACATCCTCTGGTTCTAAAGAACAACCCAAATGCTTCACCCCCTCCCTACACACCATGGAACACCCCAGATTTCATGTAACATCACAGACCCAGCTAAAACAACCTTAAGTCTCCCTGGCACAGGTATGTATTTTGGATATAACAAGAGGATTAGAAGTTCTTGCTAAGATTCAGGGCGTGCTGTTCAGTACTTTTAAAATACATATTATCATCTAAAGAAAACCATATTTCTGTGTGAGTAATGACACACTCTGCCCTTGGACACCTTCCAGCACTGGGCTGGGTGCTCAGCCAGGGCTCTGAGGATGAGCTCCTGGCCAGGCTCAACCCTAGATGGCACTGCTTATCGCTGCTTGGCACGCTCCTGGCTGCCTGTGCCGTGCCAAGGAACACACTCATCAGACCCAGATTATGCACCAAAGGTACACGCTGACACCTCAGCACCTGCAGGGCTGCTGAGCAGCTGTCCTGGCCAGAGGGACACAGCAGCAGCCCCAGTGCAGGGACCCTGTGTCACTGACACGTCCCAGAGCTGCCAGCACCCTCCACGTGGCTGGGAGTGGGGACAAGCACTGCTCAGCCCACCAGAGCCCAGTGGGGAGATCAGCTCCTGCAGAGCAGCTTGATACCTGCCTTCAGGACAAATATCAAAGGAGATGGACATTCTAGAAAGTCTATGAATAAACTCCCAAATCATTTCTTAAATAATCCACTGCAAAAAATTACCATCAGAAAATATAAGAACTCTGATATTACACATACCCCTACACTGCCTTTTCTGTACAGCAGAAGGTGCCAGAGCAATATTATTTTAAATATATTTTACTCAAATACATGCCAGAATTATCCTATCTAAACCACTGTGAAAAAATTTAAACTAGATTTGATCATGGCTATTTTCAGAATACCCCATGACTGGCTGGTGCTTTTCAGGTAACACAGTTACAGTCTCCATGCTAATCCCTCCTCCTCCCCCCTTTTCCTTTTTTAAATAGTTGTTCACTTTTCTACAGAAGCAAAGGATTTTGTCATTTCAGGACAGACTCTAGGGTTCTCATTATTTTCTGCAGAGAACTCTGAAGTAGGAACAAACAAATCCTCTCCTGTTGCTGCCCCTAAAGGATCTCAACTCCAGCTGACAGCACAGGGCTCTGCCCTCCAATTTGACAACATCCCCTCATCCCTGGGTGTGCAGCACCAGCAGCACTGGGCACGATTTGAGGAAAAAGGGAATTTGTTGTTCCCCCATCACATGCAAAAATCGAGAAAAGGAACTTACTGTGATGCTTTTTATAACCCATGATGTTGTTAAACTGTCAGAGATTATTATAATTTCAGATAGATTTGATAATAGTTTTGACACAGAAACACAGGTACTTTTTTGTTTTCAGGAGATTTGAAATGACAAATCAACCCACTGTCAGTTCCTGGTCTTGCCTCTCTACTCTGATTTATTTACTTATTTCTACTGTCAGTGAGCCAAGCACTGGGGAACAATATCTGTAAGGGTGACCCTGTAAATAGGGGGGGGCTGGAACTTGCTGGAAAACAAGTCAGGAATGCTCAGTGCTCCCTTCACATGTTCATCACCCATCCTCCCCTCTGCACTTCAACATTATCCTTCAGCAAGGGGGCTTTTGTTACCAGCAAAGAAACCTGGTAAGGAAAAGGAGTTCATTACACTCTGCTTCAATACCAGGTTTAGCACCAAGATGCTGACAGGGCACTCTGTTTAAAGTGCCAAACTTGAGTGAAATTCCCAGTTTCAACTTGCACAAAGTCCTTTTAAGATTCCCTGTCTCCAGACACACTAATGGTGGCCATCAAATAGTTAAAACAGTCCTCAAATACGGCAGGGAAATATTCCAAAGATTGATAACTGACAGAGCTGTTTAAGAACTGAAGTTTGAGAATTATGGTGAAGTTTTAAGGAGCCGATTTCTGTTTTTCTCAATAAAACTAGAAAGTGGATTGAGTTAAAGTCCTTCCAGAGAGCAGGGTGCATTCACAACCAAGTCAATATCCCTCTTCCTCAGAAAAACTAATTAAAAGATGAATTGGCACTACTGAGCTCTGGGGAGAGGTTTAATGATCCAACTTAAAATATCTGGTTAAAGGAGATATTCTGTTTACAGAAAGATCCCAGGGTTTCTTGGTTTTTATTTTTTTTAAGAGTCTCACACGTACATTAAAACATAACATGATCTCCCTTCGTAATTAACACTGGAGGAACTAAGTCAGAATTTACTTAGCTCAAAGCAGGCACTGTTTTTTAAGCCCTGTTTACAAGAAAGGTCACTAGATTTATCTGGGTAGATGGTTGCCCCAGTGACCCATACCCTTACAACACCATGTAGCAACCCATGTCCAAATATAAATGGAAAGTATGAAACAATGTGGAATATCTCCTACTGCTTGTATCTAAATCAAGAAATATAGAAAAGTCAAGCAACAAAGGACAAGTTTTTCATTTGACTAGAGCACAGACGAAAAAGGCATCTTTAAAACAAAAGAAAAAAATGGCACTAGATACACATCACCTAGCAGGAAATCCTGCCAGATAGCATCTGCTATACAAAACTGGGATTTTTCACTGCAACGACATCATTTGCATAGGTTGTCTTAAAAAAAGGAAAATCTCTGAAGAAAAATAATGCTATCCTACCTGGCCCAGTGCACTGCACATTGCAGAGCAAAGAAAAAAAGAAAAGGATCGCTCTGACAATTTAAATTAAAAAAAAGTTTTTTTAAATCCCTAATGCTTTATATTCCAGTGTAAGAATGTGCTCAGTTTAACTACAAAGATAAGGAGAAGTTGAGAAACCTGTTTACATTTTTGCCTTTGCACAACCCTGTGCATGAGCAGCCCAGCAATAGTAACGAAAGTAACTCGTCACAAACAGCTCAAGCCTGCCAGCAACGAAAATTAATGGGAAGGCAAGGATTTTCTTTTGATGTTGGAAAGACTCCAGTAAAAACTGGTTTGTACATGGGAACATGGTGTCAGACTAGAAGAGAATCAGCTTGTCTGACTTGTGGTTTTCTTGACAACATTCATCTTCTCTTGGCCTGATAGAGAGCAATTAGTGCTTGTCAGTTGAATCATGTGTTATTAAGATCATTCAGGCATTTTTTAATTATGATTACCTAAACAGACAGCAAAAGAAATTCTCAAGCAACTCTAACAATCCACTTCCTTTTCAGATGCTTCCAAGTCTTTTCTTCTTTAATGTTTTAGAGTACGGCGTTGGATTTTACCTGCAAAGACCTTGGTACCTTTTCCATTTTAAACACATTGAAGGAAAAAAGGCACTGTAGCCCAAAATCCATGCACTATCACTTTACCAGATGCTCTGAGTAATGATTTTTTCTTTTAGCTGAAAAGTAGATCAGTCTTCTCTAAACCCAGTAAGTTGCTCTATATGCCAAGACTTGTTTTAGAACACCTAAAACAATGCTTAATAGGTTTATAAAGATACAGCATTCCTAATAGATACTTCTTTCTTTCACCATCGCAGATTTCCAATCAGGATATGAACAGTGTCAGGAATGACATCATTCTTGGGTGGTGTTTCAAACTCCTCCCCAAATAAAATGGTTCCTTATCACTGACTTGGACAGTTTTTCCCACTGTAAAGAAAGCTAAAAGCAAGACAAGACTAGACATAAAGTTTCTAGTTATTTAAATTCCAGATATCAGAGTAATTGGATTTTATAGACTTTGCACAGATGAGATCAGGACAGCTTCAGTTCTAGGTTTGAGCTTCAGAGGGCACTTTTTGAGCAACTATTGAGCAACTATTATTTCTTCCCTTTGGCATTTCTCCCTTCTCTTTATCAGGGGATTTTTGAGTTGCTAAATTAACATTTCCTTTTTTTTTTTTTCCTGCTTGCTGCAAGCCTTGGCCCCCAGAACTCGTGAGCTCTTCTTGCTGTACCATCTGCTCCTGCACGAGGCCAGCCAAGGGCCTGCACAGCATCATTTGGGAATTGGGAAATGAAGGTCCCAATTCAGTGGAAACCCTGATATCCCCGTGAAGTTGTGCATCTCCTCTGCACGAGAAGCTGTGTTAAAAGGAACACACATTTCCAAACAAACAGGGTAAATATTTAGCGTGCACCTTGATTTTAATAGGCATCAAAATCCTGCTCCTAAAATGAATGATATTCAAGTATCTATTACCAATTCCCAGGAGTACATCTAATGAAGGATCCTTGAGGATTTTTCTTTTTGGAAAGATTCTTCACATTTGTTTGCAGCAACAGCAGGAAAACAGAACAGGCACAAGATGACTCTGCCTGCATCAACACCATATTTAATACTGTATTTAAGGGGGTAAAGTCTCATACAGGGAATAGCCAATATTTTGTGAAGAAAACAGACAATAACAGCCAATTTCCTGGAGTGGAACAGATGCAAGTTAATGGCACATATTCCAATAAACACCTAAAAGCTTATTAAAATGGCAACTGGGCAGATGAAGGATGAAGGGACTACTCTGCACATGCAGGAAAAAACCAAACCGGAATTCTTAGGATTATTTTAATTGAATTTTGGTTCTCTTATGAGCCCTGGTTCCAGTATATTACGTGTCTCATTCTTCCATTGGGGAGAATCTTACAGACTAGTTCTGAGGTACCATGGAGAAAAAAGGAAATTACTCATTTTTGGCTCAGCTTGGAGCAGACCATTATTTGCAGGTTTATGAACTATTATGGAAATATAAAGGCTGAAAAAGGTAACGCTGACCAAACCACTTAAATCTCCAAGTACTATTGCTGATCCCTGGGAAAGCAGATACAAGACTAAAGCGACATCCAAGACTGCCATCATCTTGGTTTCTGTTTGCTGGCCAAGTTTATAAAAAAATCAGCATTCTGCTTCCTAAATTAAAAATCTGAGTGAATCCTTTTGCTGCAACAGCTGATCATTATCCACAGTAACTACCATCATCAACATCAGATTGGATATATTCAAGGCATAGCTAAATAGGTCTGAAAAAACTAGAAATGAGAAGAAACAGGAGTTTTTACCTTGGATTCAGCATCCCTTAGTAACAGGCTATTCTGAGGAACCTGATGTCCCCATTTCATTACTCAGCCTGTGCCTACCTTTAATAACTTCTCCTACTCATGGGTGATATAGTATTTTTATACAAGGTTTGTCTTTTGCATAGACTTGAAATATTTATACGTTTAAAAAAAAATCATAGGAATAGAAATTTTCTGCAAGATGCTGCTTTATGGCTTAAATAATTTAGGCCTATGATAACTACACCTAGAAACAGTGCACACATGAAAGTTACAGAATTATTTTTTTATTTAGGAAGAAACTACTCTTGGAATGACACCTTCTACTGAAGCCGTCAAAAACGTGTATTCAGAATACTCAAGTCACTTAAATTCTGATTTCTAGAACCAGGGAGAACATTAAATTTGAACAGCAAGACAACAATTTAGCTGCTGCAGGGAGTTTCTGGATCAAAATGTCTTGTAATTTTTGGTTAAGATCTTTCTGCTCTCTGCAAGAGGGCTAAATGACAAAGAATCATGCTCCCATCCTTTAAATAATGTGCTTGGCAGACAAACACACACACAATGCTCTTACTCAGTGCTGCCAAACCTATTTTGAGTCAAAACCTCAAGCTCTCTGCGATGCTGTCCAGTAATGCCACCTTTTAGCAAACTGGTTCTTAATACAGTGGTGGGGTTTGATTATAAGATAAAATTCCTCCCGCTGCCTTTTCCTATAAATATTCACTCCCTTTGGCTACCAGTAAAACACTTGAGCAAACCAATTCTTGCTGAAACAAATTACATTGCTCAGAAAGTCTTCATTTGCAAGATACAAAGAGCTGTGCCTGATGTTACCACCCCAAATGGTAAACCCAACTCACCTTCTGTTAATTAAACCCAGCTGTAACAAATACTTCAACTCCCTGCTCAAAACCATTTCTGTCCTCAAGAAAATTGCCTAATATTTGCTGTCATCCCTCCATTAGGTTCTCCCAATCTTTCTTACAGAAATTACCAAAAGGAGGTCAAGTATACAGCAACTGTGAACCCTACAGTCTGTAATTCTACTTTTCCTGTTCATTAGGCACTTTTAGTTAGTTGTTTAGTATGTTATTCATCCTTGCTTCCAGTCCTTCTGGATGGAAGGCTGCTGCAGATAATCCACTGATGTTGATATAATCCACAAATACCACCAGTCACATCAGTTTGTGCTGCTGCCTTGAATGCTGCAGCAGAACTCTCCAGGATGCCACTTAGATTAGCCCACCACCAGGCAATGGCTCAAGGGCAGCCACCTTGCTGCTCATTTAGGGGGGTCAGACACAAACCCCATTAGCAGGGTCTGCCTCCTTTAGCAGCCTGGCTCCCAGGGGATCTGAGCACACCAGAACTCACAGCTCCTGAGGTACCAACAGAGGCAAACACTCACTTTGGGTTATTTAACGCACACAAATTCATCCCTAATTTTAACAAAACCCGTAAGAACACACCCAAGTCAGAATATCTGTAATAAAGTGCACTCGAAGAACAATGAAGTTAATTTGATGCCACGTGCTGATTTATCTGGAACAAAACAGGACCTTAGAGTACAGCAGAATATTTCCATTTACAAGTGAAACAAGTCACCCCGAAGCCTCGAGCACTATTTCTATGATTTTCACTAGATTCATTTGGCAGCAATGTGTTCCTAAGGTGGCAACCAACCCCCAAAAAAGTGAGGTAAGCAGAGATAACGGAAAAAGATAAGAGACATTGTTCTCCTCTTAGTTCACGCTCGCAGGAGCTGCAGCACATGCACAGTTCCCTGCCTTGAAACTCCTCTGCA
Organism: Leptocoma aspasia; assembly: GCA_013399835.1. Taxonomy (NCBI): domain Eukaryota; kingdom Metazoa; phylum Chordata; class Aves; order Passeriformes; family Nectariniidae; genus Leptocoma; species Leptocoma aspasia. The sequence continues at coordinate 504,107 of VXAX01000979.1, read as the reverse complement.
CCACAACAGTGGAGAGAAGTGCATTTAAGAAAATGTAATTACAAGACCACAGAGAACAAAAGAACTGACTAGAAGGCAAAATTCTTAACGCTGGAGATGTCTGTGTGCGTTGTGTGAAGCAGAGTTGGGCTCTCGGGCCAGGACAGACACTGGAGAGAACTGAGGGGGAAGCAGAAGCTTCACTGATGTTGCCACAAATGCCAGTCTGCATAAACATGCAAAAGAATCTGCTAATCCCGTGTTGATTCCAAAATATATTAAAATTATTCTGAATTTTGAGCTGCCATTTGTTACGTACTTTATTATTTAAAATATTTTTAGCTATTTTAAAATGAGTGTTTTGTAAGAGTCCAGACAGATGCTTCTCAATAATCTTTGAGGTTCACTAAAAAAGCACAATTATTCGAGCATTCCTCAAGAATTTTAAAGTATAGTTTCATAGAAAAAGAGAAATTTATACAAGTAAACTTCTGAGAAAGTACTGAAATAGATTTGGGGTTTTTTTTCCCCTTCCTTCCTCTTTGTAAAGGGCAGAAAGGAGAATTTGTGCATTGTGCTTGTCTGAAAATTTGACACCAAATTTGGAAGAGGTTCAAATTCACCTGTTAACCAGCTACAGCACGAGATGTATGAACACACAGAGAAGCCTTGTCCCAATTTAAAAACTACTGCTTTCAAAATAATTTGCTTACATATATAATTTATTTGCAGTGCCATCAAGAGCAGCTAAGTTGAGGCAGGCACGCAGAGCTTGCTTTGCAGCCTTCTGGTAGGTATAATTTAGCAGTCTGAAAGGAGTCCTCTAACTAATTTTGAAATGTTAAGCACAACCTCTTGAAATCTAAAGAAAACACTGAAGCAAAGATAATCGACATAAGTATTTCTTTCACAGCTGAGAATCAGCCAACTCTACATCAGCCCCACAAGAAAATTCCACTGTATTTTACAGAAAACCCAGAAATTTGAGCAGTACAGAATAAATGGATGGTCTTACAGCCTAAAATGAATGACACCAAACATACCCAACAGCTAAAAATACAGTAAGTCATCTGAAAATATGTGCCAAGAATCTTCACAGTACCCTGCCCTCCACCCTAATCCATCTCCTCCTCCCATGTTACTGCAAATATTTAGGCAGTTTTTAGGGTCTGGGATCCTCACTGGCTTCATTAGGATCCACAGATATTCCTAAAATGCATTAAAAAAAGAAATCCAAGTAATTAAATATCTGAGTCTGTATTTTCTTTAATAATGCTTCTGCTGAAACGAGAATTAATTCTAAGGATGACTAAAAGCCCTAAATATTAAGGGCATGAAGCCTGTCACTTTACTGTATTTATAATAAAGACTGAATCACTAAAATTAAAATATTACTGAGTTTATGGGAAGAAGCCATTACTTACTCTTACCTATAAACTATCAACCAACAAATCCACGTCTCCCACTGCCAAAGAAAAACCATCCAATGACTGGGACCATCATTTTAATCACTACAAGATGTTACTATTTGAAAACATTCATTCCTGCATTGCAAGACACAGAACTTAACTCACTCATTGCTTGATAAAACCATTTTAAATCTGCTCTAAAAGGGCCCTGTAATGAAAAATCTAAGCATGCAGCCAGCTGAGCTGTGAGAACAGGCACAAAGGGTTGGAAATTTTATTCCCTGGTATGGGACAATAGTTGGGCAGATATGCAACAACCAGATCAGCTCTGCAATTTATTTTTATGACAGGGGTAAAAAATAGAAAGGCAGAAGAAGAGTGGGGGGAAAAAATGTTTCAGGGATTTGCTTCAGAATTAGCAAAGATCAAGACCAAAGAAATCTAAAGTTTGGCAGGGAGAAGGGGGCAGGTGGCAGAACATGCAATGCAGCAGCCCCATGGGCATTGAAGGACCTCAGCAGCAAAACCAATTTTCTAGCAAATAGAGGGACAGCAGAAAAAATCCCTGTGATTTCCAACCTTAGGAAAAATAGAGGGAAAATGCATTCCTGTGCTGTGAACAGGGTGAGTTTAAAATTAATGCAGATTTCCCATGAAAATTACAGATTTTTCAGAAGAACAGATCACTTTTATGTAAACAAGTGGCAATATAAAAGTCAGAACTGACCTGCATCACCATTACTCATTTGCACTGGAGGAAATTGTGTTTTCCTTACTGGAAGGAGGGAAAAAGAAGAGAAAAAGCACATCCTGAGGGGAAAAAAAAAAAAAAAGAAAAAAGGAAAGGGCGCCTCTTGTGCTAAGTATTATTAGAAAATAGATAAGCATTAAAGTGAGTTACAGTTGGACCAAATAAGCAAAGAGTACCTTTAAAGGCTCCACAGCATCACAATACTATAAACAAGTAATGAGAAAGAAATTGCTGATTTCTGAAAAACAGGGAGCTGTTCTCAGCAGCAGACTTTATTTTTCACTTCCTAAACATGGTTCAAATCACACAAACTCTCAGATTCTTCAGTACTTCTTTCAAAAGCAGTTTGCTGTAAGAATCATTAACATCTTTACACTCTTCCTGTCTGACGACAAAACCAGCAAAATGCTTGGAAATGGCAAAGAATGGGAGGATGGGGCAATACCTGCTGGGTGGGATGCAAAGCTGATTGGCCTTTTTCAGATGGCAAATCAGCTGGGCACTGCATGGCACTGCAGCTCCAGGCCATCAGCAGCTGCCTTGGGATCCAGGAGGGATCCAGGAGGGATCCAGGGGGGATCCTGGGGGGATCCTGGAGGCCTCAGAGCCACGGAATGCTGCTGGATCTGCAGGCATCAGCACAGCCATGGTGTCCATGTCTGTGCAGGGCACAAGAATTTTATGGATCAGGGAAGAGGCGAGCAGAGCCCTCCTTTCCCAAGCTGACTCTCAGCACTTTGCAAATGTCTTTTTGTGGTCAAGTCGAGGGTAAAAGCTCCACCATGTGGGAGAAGCTTAGCACTAGCCCAGGTGAACGTGGTGTTTACTCCGTGGAGCATCCAGGAGCATTGTCCTGGCAGGTGGCACACAGCAGCATGGCCACCAGGACACCCCCAGCACCTGGGGACCAGGGAAGGCTCCCAAGCCACAAACACCCCGTGACATTCATTAATTTAGAGCACATTGTCACTGCACCGGGTAGCCACACACCATTAATACCTGTCAATTACAAAAATGAGGGAGGCTCAGAACACTTCCTATGCTTTTGTTTTGTGAAGGAGTAACTTTTTCCAGGGCCATGAATAATACTTGGTGCTGTATGACTGAAAACAGTGAATAATCGCAAAAAAAGGAACTGTTCCATGTTCCAGTGAAGAGACAGCCTGCCAAAACAAACATATTATGGCTGCAAAGGAAAGTAATGTGTCTGTAATTTTAAACTCTGTCCACTTTAGTAGTTCAACAAGTTTTTATCTCACCCAAACAACAGAAGCAGTAACACACAGCACAGAACCTGCGTGAACTGACCTGTACGGTGTGTGTGGTGGTGGGGAGCAGCAGACAACTCAAATAAAATGATACCTGTGAAATTTCATGATAAATCTACCTTCAAAGCCCAATAAAGTTATGCTACACAAGCAGGATATTAATTCTAAGCAAATAGGAAAAAATATTTTAATAGGAATACTACCTAGTCTTTTATTCTCACAAGTAGTTGTATAATTCATAGGTAAGCCCCACCCCCCCCCAAAAAGAAATACATCCAATAATAATCTTAAAAATAATATTAGAAAAACCGACAATGTTTCAGGATTGCATTTATACACCAGTAAGAGGGAAGAAGCATTAAGTATTCTTCAGCATCAGAGCAACCAATCTTAAAAGTGTATTTTAAAAGAAAATAATTATGGAAAATATCTTAGTTGCAGAATTTAAACATATTCACTACAAGTTTTTTAAAAACAAGAGCCTAATCAGCATACAGGGACTGGGGTTTCAGCAGTGACTACAGATTTTGCAGGTGCTTTTCAGAAGCCCCACATGAACAGCTCCTCTATTCATCCAGTTGATTAAGCACATGTTGGGAACAAGGCAGTGCTGCTGTCAGGGTGTGCATTTGGGAGATGCTTCCCAACACTGCCCAGATCCAGAAATTCCCATTTTCCAGCCTCACTATTTCAGCACTCACATGGGATCACCAGGGAGGGGTCCAACATGGTGGGGCCCCAACGTAGTGAGACAGCAAAACATGGAATGGTCATTCCTAAACAGCCAAAGCACCAGGAAATGGTGCATTCCATCTCTATTTGATTTTGTTTTTATAAACATGGCTATCAAGATCTGGTAGATGGCACCCTGAGGGGACAGTGAGGAGGGAGGTGTCTGTGACCCCTCATCTCCAAGCCTGGGGACCAGTGGCAGGTCCCTGTTGTAGGCACACAGTTTGTGGTAACTGGGAGTGGGGCTGTGGCCAAGCCTCATCCCCAACGGGCTACAGCTGTGTCAGACAGGTGATTGGTATTGAAGGTGATGAGCCATGGAATGCTGAGGGGCACTGACCAACCACAAAAGGGCACACAGGTGACACAGGTGTAGCAGCAAGGGTAAAAGAAGCAGCACCAGAGAGCAGAGCAAGAGAGAATGAGCAAGAAGAAGCAGAAGCTTGCAACACTCCTTGGTGCTGCCAGTGGTTCCACCACCCCTTTGCTGCCTGTCTGCTATAGGTCCCCTCTTGCTCTGCAGCAGCCACAGCCCCAGGGCAGAATTCCTGACCCCTTCCAGCACCCCAGCTCCCCATCCATGGCTCCACTTCTCCCAGGCCAGGGCTGCAAACCAGGGAGCAGAGCCGGCACGGAGAGCTCCGTGCGTGGGATACACCCCGGCACCTGCTTGGCCTGGCCAGCACAGGGTGGCCACACCAACAGCTCCTCTGTCCTCCACCCCACCCTGGGCTTTCCAGGGCAGGTGGAGGAGCCAGCCCAGCCCCAAGGAGCCGGTCAGCCGTGGCCAGGAGCCCGGCGGAGCCGAGCCGGCCCTGCCGAGCGCGTGGAGCTGGTGGAGACACCGCGGTTACCGGGCAGATCCAGACAGGCTCCAAGCCTTTGGAGAGGTGCTCTGCAGTTTTCAACACTGACATGACAAGCTGGCCGGGAGCCACCGGCAGCAACCTCGCCGGGGAATCGCGTAATGCGGAGCTCAGGGTGCCAGGACAGACTCCAGGCACCCACCAGGGACAGCCACCTCTGGTGTCCCCCGGCTGCCCGACACCCCCGGCACGATCCCTGTCTCCAACACTGCCCCAAACAAGCCTCCCTCTCCAAATCTCCTCCCTGGAGCCTTCTCCAGGCTGCTAAGTAGGTTGATTTTCAAGTATTTAATATCCAGTCGGATATTCATCGCTCTGGGTGGGAAAGTGGGGGGGTGGGAGGGATAAAAATCAGGCTCTGTCATCGCTCCCAAGGGCGACTCTGATACCCACACAGCCAGTTGGCACCAGCCAACCGGATCCCTGAATTTATGCTAATTCTGTCACTCATCATTACCAGTCAGTCACTCTGAAACCAGCTCTCTGGGAAACACCCCAGTTAGGCTCTATCCTTCCTGAGGAAGGATGAAGATAAATTTTAAGAACTATTTTTTCTTCAATAAGGCTGAAACAGAGCTGAAGTTCTTGAGGCTGGTAGAACAGGACCGTTCCAATAAACACATCACCCAAGCACCTGTTTTTTTTTCAAAGACAAACTCTCTTTTCAAAACTAACTGAAGCATTTTAAATATCTATGAGTTAAGGCCACTTTCACCAGACACATCCCTCCCAACCATCTGACTTTTAGAGTCAAATCACCTCAGCTGGCTGCTGCAGGACCATTAATTTGGAGGACTGCATTCTGAGGTCAGCTAATGGCCCTGCCTCATCCACGTACAATTTAGGTGTCTTTGTTTTCACAGTGCAAAGGATCACTTCATCAAAGCTCTTACACAGCCACGCTCCATTTTAAATTCATGTTTCCCTTTAATTTACACATCCTTCTCCAGACATGAGTGTCCTCACTGCATTCCCTGGAAAACGCTGCTTCCCACAACATCCCACCTGCCCTTACTGCTTTTATTTGCCCAGAGAACAGTTATGCACCACTTCACCCTTGCTAAGTTTATCACCATGGACAGCCATGTCCATGAGGACAGGAGTGGAACTGTCCTGCTCCACAGCAGCCATGGACTGGGCCATGGGAACAGAGCTCCACTGCCTCGTCCCAGAGCTGGAGGTGATGGGCCCAGCTGGCAGCTCCATCACAAGGGCACTCTTATGAAATTTCCTTCCTCTTTCGTAACACACAAACTTCTCTATACAATTCATATTCTTAATACAAAGAGTATTAACTAAAGCATCGATGAAATATATGGGGTAATATTGCTGTGGTCTGTGCAGTAACAAAGGACTCTTGATAATAATATTAGAAGGTTAAATATGATTTATTAACATGACTTCATAATTTAAAGGATTTGGGCTATTATCTGCCCAGCCCGGAGCATCCGAAGTTTCTGCTTTCAGCTCTGTTTAAGGAATCTTAGAATAGCTTACACAGTTAGAGATAACAACTTTTCACCTTATAGGTTGAAAGAAAGAAAACACCTATCTCTCATATCAGGAGACAGGTAGAGAAATCCAAATGTTTTTGAAACACAACTCAGAGATTTGTTTACAGAAACTTACACAGAGTAAAAAGACAGTAAAAGATGCTTTCCCATGGGAAAAATTTTTTTGCAGGCCTGCATGCAGAGAAACTTATATGTTCATGCAACAGGGTAAAGCCTGCAAAACAAACTATTTACACATACAAAAAACTGTGTGAGTATTTGGATAAAATGACTCCATGCACATGGAATAGGAAACATCCAGAGATGCATAAACCTATTTTATGTCTCATCTCAGGAATTACCATCATGCCAGCACCTGCAATGGAACTGAAGCAAACTCAAGAGACACACATGTTGAAATCACCATCAGTACCTCCTACAGCAGTGAAATACTCATTAAAGATTTGCCATCCAAATACTGACTTGCACTGATCACACTTAACTTGTCAGATGTCTGATGATCCCAGAACAAGGCAATATATTCATAACCACTGATTTCAGTGGTCTGTAAGTTTTGGACTCAGTACACCAAGCACTGGGGCATGTTTTATTTATATGCTCAGTGGCTATAGAGCAGAATCATGTCATTGTTCAAACTGCTTAATCTGTCTCAGCATTTAAAATTAAAGTTGAAAAGAACCACTAGTGCTTTTAACTGTCCTTAAATTACATTAATTGCGTTGTTAAGCACTTTAACAGCCTTATGAAGGCAGCTAAGTAAATCACTGCTCAAAAGTAAGCCTGTCCAAGCACCTCCCAAGCTCCACACAAAGGACAGAGCTGTCGATGCCCCAACCTGAAGAATGAGGATCCCCCATACATGAGAAATCAAAGCAGAGGCTACTTTTACCCTTTGCCCAGACAATGTTTCTATGTCAGCATCAACTGCTGGAACATTAATATATTGTGTGCACAGAGAACACTCAAGTTATGCTGTCATGATTCTATTTAGACCCTGTCCTGCCAGCAGGCAACTGATGTCATTCACCTGTATACAACAGAAAAATTCCCAACCTAGAAATTTCTGCTGGCAAGAGATCAACAGGCTGTAATGAGCACTGAAAACAAACTATCCAGCCTTCAGCCAGAGCTCACTGATCTCTGCCTGAACTATTGCACAGGGCTAAAACTTCACTGCTCCAAGAGCAAAGATGCCACTGCCAGGGTCAGCAACAGACAGAACAAAGTCAGTGCTGATGACCACAAACTTTGGATTTTTAGATCTACAGGCTCTCTCTTTGGAATGTGCTTTCTACATCCCATGTAACTGGAGAATGTACAGGTGTGGTGGTCAAACAACTCGACAGAAGTATTCTTGTGCATTATAAATAAGCACACCTGTACCAACACGCAGAACATGGAACTTGCACAAAATAGCAGCCAAATTCTTACAGCAACGACAGGCACAAGCTGAACTAAATACAGATCAGATTGTTTTAAGAATTGCAATGATATATATATCTCTCACATATATATAATCTCACATATATATATATATCCAGAGATACTTGATATACCGAGAAGAAACAATGGAATGAAATAAAGCAATCTGAAAGTTTCGAGCCATCTGTATATATCCATGTTGAGTATCAAACCATCTGTATTATATTCTTAGATCAGCTAAAGCAAACCACTGGCACCAGTGCCAAGATTGGCAGCAGAGACGATTTGGACTGCCACCAACGAGAATGAGCTACCATGCCTTTTAGAATAAATTTTGTAGCAAACACACCAAAAGGGTTGATCAACACAGATTATCACAGCTACAACAAGCCAACTAGTTTAAAAAACAGCCTTTGCCATCCCACAGTGTTTGATTTTATGCCGTATGATAAACTCTGCGCCTAAAAAGGAAATTCAGCTTCTCACTGTCCCGCAGGGAAATGGCTCCAACCACTCCAGCAGGTTTTGCACAACAGCACCAAGCACCTGCACAAGGTGTCACCAAGCCCACTCCCCACATCAGTGACTGCAGGAGCTCACAGCCATATTCAAGGACACCAAAACCCCACAGGAGTCAGGTGAGAGGCAACTGCACCCCAAACTGAACCTTCAGCAGCATCTTCTGAGGCACCTCCTTGGAAGGTCTCCTGCTCCAGTGTGACAGGAGACACACAAGGCTTGGCTTCCTTCATTTGAGAGACACCAGCAGCACCAAGTGACCCACACTCGTACTTCATCTTCTCCAACCCCAGTCTCCACCATTCTACAGGAAATTTCATCGATCCTTTGAAGTCTAGCCTAAATTTCAAAGGCAAAAATGCCAAAATATCCTTGAGGATAAAGTTGCTGATGTAAAAAACATTGGCTAACCCCAATAATTTTATTTTCATATTTTAAAAGAGCCCAAAAATAACTATTCACCACCTTTTCCTCTGCTTGAGATTTTGAGAACAACCCGCCTACCAAAGAGTGTAATTCTCTTAGCACTAAGAATTTTGCATGGGTGGAACTCTTTAGCTAAAAGTGATGATAAATAACACCTCCTCAATCCTGCAATCTCCAGAAACAGTTTACAAGAACTAATACATTAGGTTGATTTGCAATGTTAAATCAGAATTTCCCAACCCTCTGATATCCACCTGAAGGATGCCAGGGGAGACATCAAGATCAAGGGAGCACAACACGAAGTTCAACTGTCTGAGGATCTTCCTTCCTCTCTACCTTTGCACTTGTGGGAATACCTAACTCTGTGCTAAGTTTCTGCGTGGAAAATTAGCAGATATAACACATTGCCACATCCTGAAAGCTCATCCACCACCCCTCCAACAGCCTCACAGGACCCTCGCTCTGCTGGCAAGCACAACACCAGCCTTAAGCTGAAGGTACAACCCTCTAATGACAGATTTTTTTTTTTCAGCATTCACACAGCACTTAGGTGTTAAATCAGCAAAATTAAGCAGCATTTTTTCAACCTTGTGTAGAGTTTATGTACAAATGCTGCTAATTGATGAAAAAACAGTGTACACAGGTTCAAGAACTTGCCTGCATGTTCTTCTTACCTCTAGACCTGCCATACAAAGGCCCACACACACTTCCATCAATGAAATGGGTCACATATGATTTTTTAAAACTTATGTATATGCTCAATGCAGAGCACCTCCTGAGGAGTCCAATAAAGGTATCAAAGAACAGCAGAATAATATCCTTTCCCCAATAAAACATATTTGCACTTTGAACTATGCATATTGTTTAACTCCATTTGGAATCCTATTATGAGAAACTTATTTTATGAGTCTGCCAAAAAGCCTGGTTACCAGAAGCGTAATCACAGTAAGCAATAAAGGCTGACATGGAGGATATTTCTAGGCAATTACAGCAGGTGTTTTAAAGGCATAAAGCTGCAGAGTTATAAATCTATTTAGAGCCACAAACACAGAGAAAGTAAAAGGCAACCAGAAGGTTCACACTCGCACAGCACACAAATATTGTTCCTCTCCCCTTGCAGAATGTAGAAGCTGCAAGAGCAAGTCCACAGTGAATTTCAGCAAGTCAGAAGAAAATATAAAATCCTGAGGTACAACAATCGCTGCAAAATGAATGTAGTGCCTTCAAAGGAAGATGCAGCATACCTATATCTATACATATATCTATATATACATCTATATATATATATATAAAAGATACAAAGCTCCAAAAAATCTTGAAAAAATCTTAAAGACTGCTACATAGCTTTTAAAATGTTGTTTCTTTTCAACTCAATTAAGCAGGGTTGCATGTAATGTCTTCTGCTGCATGAAGAAGTTTGAAAAGACAGTCTAATGTGGGGTACCTACAAAAAGCAAAGTTGTAGATGTGACAAGTCCTATTCAGACCTTACAGAAACTTGTACATGAGCCGTATCTACAATGCAGAATTGGTGGAGGGAACCCAGGGAGAGCTGACTTGCCAACACAACACGTAACTTTACAGAATGATTGCTGGTTATCAAAGTTGCATAAGCCAAGAGACAACACCAACTATAAATATGACTACCAGCTATTCCACACAACCCCAAGCGTCCTGCCAAGCCCTCCTTCATGTTCTCTCTCACACAGACAAAGGCCTCAAAGCCATGGGACATCTGCCAGGGAAACAAATGAAGTTAAAAAACCAGAAGAACATGAACATGTACTAACCTAAACTTGTGTGTTCTTTCTTCCCAATTCCTCCCCCAACACCTCCCCCTACAAAGACGATGTCTCAGTTTACTGTACTCTTTTCCTTCTCCCAACCAGTCTTAGCTCTTGGACCAATGTTTTAAAGTTTCCCTACCTTTGAAAAAATAATGTTCAGTTCTTAAATGTTTTGCCAGATCTGGACCACACCCTGCCCTCTCCCAAAATCTTGGTTGTTTGTCTCCTATTGCACATAATCAATTATAACCCTTTCAGGTTTGTATTTTGCATGGTGGGAGCTGATCCAGAAAGGAGATTGTGCTTGTGTGAGCTTGTGTGTTTACACAAACACACACACACACACGTACACACACCTTGACAGAACTGTTTTGTCTCCACAGAACTTTAGGGGATTTTCCTGAAACTGAGTTTTTCACTCGTAAGCAGATAAGCACTTGATAGAAAAAAAGTAGCTGAAATTTTGACTCTTACCAGGTCATGTAAATCACTTAAAATACGAAAGGAAAGAGCAGAACCCCCATCATTCTATCACCACAAGAACCGGGAATCAATCAGAAGCAATAACTACAGAAAACTGCACAGAGACACCCAGCAGAGCTCTCCAGTTCCGCTGTACATTTCCCTCTCCCCGTTCTCCTTCCCAGATTCAGTGTCAGACACCAACTCCGATGTTTGACAAAAAAGGGATACGGCAGATTGCCCACCAGCCGCGGCGTGTGCTGCCAAGTGAGAAATACAAGCTTGGAAACAGGCTCGAGATTCCAGCCAGGACAGCAAGGCTCGGAGCATCACACCAGTGACATAACTGAGCGTGCTGGGGAGAGGCTGGAGGGGACGTGGGAAGCTACTGCATGAAATAACTGCAGTGCATGCAAAGGAGCTGTTTTCAGTACCCAGCAAGACAACTTCATCATTTAGGATTGCCGAGAAATAACTGTAGCTTTCTTCTTTCTGATTTTTCTTTTTTAACTAAGTTGAACAGCTAAATCCTCTTTACTACTCAAATGTGAATTTTCCAGCATAACTTTCCTGTGGGTGTTCTGTACCTAAATTTTATTCATTAGCTAGCTACAGTAAAGTGACAATCAGCTTTCAGAGCGCTTGGCAGAACAAGGATCACCCTGGGTCTAGTTCACAACTTTGGGCTCCTACAACATTGGAAAAGAAAGTTTACATCCTAGAAAAGACAAGAATCATCTTGTTAATTTGTTTGGTACAACAGTGTGAACAGCACATGTAGACAAATACTCAATTTGTCTTCAGACAGTTTTTAGAAGACAGACATTTTATCAGCGGATCTGTTAACACTTTCCTTCAGAAAATATGTTTCGCCTGCCAGCAAACAAACAACAAAATAATGTGTCATATCTGTAAAACGAGGGAGAGAAATAATCAAGATTAGCTTCAAAGTGTTGCAATAAAACAACAATAATCAAAGGCTGGAACACGGAACTCATGTTTCAGCCCTGTGCTCGCAATCTCACATTTGCTCTTTTACTCTGCAGTACCTGCAGACACGGTGGCATTACATGGTGATTCTCCCCAGTTCTGCTGTTTAACAATAAGCAGGGGAACGTGACGCTCATGAAGCCAGCATGCCGTGGCTTGGAAGCCACTGCTGGAATCCAAGGCACCTCACACAGGCTGTGCTACAGCCAGATGATCCCAAAAGGCAAATCGGCTCCACGCTGGGAAAGGCACCTGGAGATGGTGCTGCTTGTTCCAACCCTTCTCAAGGCAAGAAGCACCACTGCAACTAACTTACCCACTAACATAAACTACAGAAAAAAACTGCAAAATTCTGTTATCTTTCTGTTTACCTTGACATAATAACTGCTGAGTAAGTTCTCTATTTTGAATTCAGGGCTACAGAAGAAACTTTAACCAGCAAACACTGGTTACATGGAAACATTTTCAAGTGAGGCTTCAGAGATCCTGAAAACATTTTTAGTAAACTCCATAAATTGTAGTTCTAATTAAGGATTAAATTTGGAGACTAAACACCTCTTTATTTGAGGACAGGGAGGCTTAAATCTTTTTGTATTAATGCTGAGCTATATCATCTGATATTTTTGCTATGACCAACCTATAAAACCTGTCAGCTTCACTTAGTTTACACAGGACTTTAATTATGTTTAACTAGAATCTGAATGATCTAATTACTTAACATCTTACAGCACAAACTACTGAGGACATCTGGTTGAGCAACTGGCAAAGGAGTCGGGGAAATAAAACCACTGTTGTGTACCCTGCTCAGGACCCCTGCAAACAGCTCTCCCTCCAGACAGCTTCCTTCTTCCATCCCACCTAAAATTTCTGCTGCCTGAAAACAGCTCTGTGAGAACAAATCATCCACCAGCTCAAAGAAAATAGTCAAGTGAAGAAAAACTCCTAGTGCCATGAGCAGGATGATAGGAATTTGAAGAAGTTTTTCATTTTGCTTTGTTCATCATCGGGTGAAAATCCAGATCGTGATCTTGGCCTCTCTGGGGCTCCTTCTCCCACCATTCTCCAGAAACTGAGACATGGGGGATCACCCCGAGCACAAGAACACTAAAACTGGTGTCACCTTACATGCACCAGTGCCAGCATGAAGCTCTCACACCTGCAAGCCTTGAAGATTTTAAAATGTTTAACCTTTAAGGGAGCAGATCTTAGTAAAACTATGGAAAACTCCACTGGGGGAACTATGAAGTCACACAGAGAGCCCTGAGGTTAAACTGGGAATAAGCAGCAATATGAGCTGAGGATCCTTTTGGTCAGGAACGCTTAAATGGTTTCCATAATGTCAGCCTTGGTCAGAGTCTTTCCCTTGGCCTGGCTCCCGGCCAGGGCGATATCACACTTCATACCTGAGGATTGTTCAAAGCAAAGGGTGCCCGAAACACAGGAAGCTGCTGTCGTGACCCATATTGAGCAGACAAGCTCCCACTTTAATCACTTTGCCGTGAAACCGCAGCGCGCTCACCCAACACATTAACCTGACGTGGTCAGAGAAGAAATAAAACCTGAAAGTTCTGGTTAAAAACCCAGTTAAAGCTGCCGTTTTCTGTCTTTACTTTTCCTTAATGAACAGATGGAAACCAGCAATAACCATCTGGGTAAAGCATCAATAGCTGTAAAGCACAATAATTCCACAAAAATACACTAACAAGGTCAGTTAAGTGTTTCTCTAATTGTCTCTTGCCCGTGACTTTTTTCAAAGATCTCAGATGAAAAAACAAATCCAAAACAACTTATGAAAGATCCTCTGGCATCTCTGACAGCGTCACAATTTGATTCTGTATCCTGGGGAAATTCCAGTTGGGGAACAGCATTCTACCTTCCCAGATTTCCCCCTGCTTCCCCCCGACCTCCCAGGAAGAACATCCAGCTTTCCATGCTCCACGACAAAATTGATTATCCCTGAACGAGCAGTAAAACTGAACCATTCCTGTACGTGCAATGCAGCAAATGTTTTGGAATCCTTCAAGATCAAAGCCACTCTATTAATAAACTTATATTTTTATATTCCTTGCAGCTGAAAAATCCAATTAAAACATTACAGTGACCTTTTACCAGAGAACGACTGTCACAGTGAGGACAGGATCAGAAGACACCCGAAGCAGGGTTCCAGCAAAAATGGGATAGACAGGGAAAGAGACTCTTGCAGTTGTTTTACTTCAGTCACTGGGGTGGTAAAGGGTGGCCTAATTCAATAGGAAGATCTGAGAGGCTTTTATTAGGTCTCCCAAGTGGTGTAACTGACAGTTAAACAAACAAAGTGTCAGGCCTTAAGTCAGCATTTAGAAAGTAAATTTATAATGAAGAGCTGACAATCAACACACCGTACAAAGGGGCTGCTGCCAACCAACAACTTTAACAAAAAAAACAAGGCAGCTAGATATGGAATGAGTATTTCTTACCACTGAAATTAACTTCACAACTGGTTGGTAAAATGATTACAGGAAATAAATAGGGCACAAAACACTATGAAGTGTGACTGCAGTTTGCCGTGACATCCCTGGAAGCAAGGCAAGAGCACTGGATCCCAGCCCAGCAGCAGGGGCTGTGCTCTCCCACACCAGGCATTCCCACTGCCTCACCAGCTCCCATCTCATCCACCTCATGCACAAAACCAAAGTGCACCCAAAAAATGAAAACTAACACACAGAGCCATCATCTCCTGGTATCAGGACCTTTCACATTGGCAGGAGAAATCCTTTAACCCCAATTCCTGCCATCACCTTTCACCAGCGAGGATCCTGCCAGCTATCAGGAGCGCAAAGCCAGGACCTGGAGACACAACAACCTTTGGCACACAGGCAGCAGCCAAGCACAGAAAGCACCTTTCCAACCCCAGCAGACTGTGCTGGATGGCCAAGCAGAGAGTGCTGCAGTCCCAAAGTAACTTTTTAGCCCTTACAGTGAAGTTAATTTTTAAGAAGATGGCACATATAACACCTCTGGGGCACAGTGAGCACTTTCTAAGATCCTGAAATCAATCTGAACTATTAAATTCTTCTTCTAATCCCAGTTAAAGTAGGTTTTCACAGTTCCAATTTTAGACTTCAAGTTCTATTTACAGGACAGAAAATCCCAGATAGTGACACTAATCAAGTTTTACTTAGCTTGGCATATTAAAGAACTAACTATTCTCAGGATATGCCAGAACATCTCAGATGTTAACAGATTTTAATTTATCATCTAAACCAAGCTGATCACAGCACAGTGTGTGTGATGTTTTAATCATTTGTGCTGTATTTAACACATCACTCCAAGAAAAAAATCCCACAGTTCTGGTCTCACTAGCTGATGGCCTGGAGCACAGCAAAGGCCTCACAAAGAGAAAATGTGTATCACAAGTCGTACAGAAGAACTCAGCTTTTACAATAAAACTTTCCAGCTGTGGGACTGACCAAAACTCTGCCTGCAATTAAAAGAAAACATGAAACCACCTCCTCCTCATGAGCATGGAAACACCAAACCAAGTTTTGGACATAAATCTGAGAGCATGGCTTAGTAAGACAGTTTAATTTGATTCAAATACTGACTTAAACCAGGGAATTAATTCTCAGTCCTGCAGGAGTGAAGGACTGTCAGTAACACTGAGGGCACCCAGAGTCTCACAGGATAAGGAAAGTACAACAGTAAAATTCTTACAAAGTACAGAATAAATTCCTAAAGAACAATTCTTCCCTCTTACTGTCTGCTTCATCCTGGGAAGCAAGAGCACAGCACCCCTGAGCTCACCCTTACAGGGCCACAACTATCCACTCACTTTTGGAAGGAATGAAAAAGAGATATTCTGAGTTTCACATGGTAATTGCCTAAGAAAACAGACAAATGTGTTGTGAACAGAGGCAGAGATGAGCTGAGGATACAATATTAGCAACCTGCCCTTTTCCAACATCCCAAGAATTTCAAAAGCAACACTCTATGCCAAAGAAAATGTGCAGAAAGCTATAAGAAAAGAAAACTAGAGCTCCTGAAAGAGGCAGGGCAGAGCTGGAAGAAGGGAAGGGAGAAGAAACCAATGCACTCAACAGTATTTTTTAAATCCATGAAACACTGCCACTCACCTAAAAGAAACTAAGGTTACAATTGTGTAAACAACTGAGCACAGAAGTCTCTCCACAGAAAATCAATTGCAAGACTACTGGCTCCTTGTTTTTAAATGTTTAATATTATCCCATCCCCACAATTAATATTAGAAAAGCAACTATGCTCATACCAGACATACCAAACCAAAGCTGAGTTTTATCAATATTAACACACACAGATCTGCAACAGAAAAACACATACATAGCTCACTGACAAAATTAACATTCTCATGTTTCAGATCCTAGACAAAGGGTACATTTTATTTATGGATGAAAATGAAGCAAACATCTTTAAGTGACAACATGATACAAATTTACTTTGACGAGAACATCCAATAAAACGTGTAAACATCCAATAAAAATAAAATGAAAAATAATTACAGACAAGACACAAGTATAAATTTTATTGAGCTACTGTGACAGCATTTGTGTGTCACATCAACAAAGTAACAAGAAAACAAATGGAGTTGATTGGAAACTTGAGATAAAGGCAAACTCGAGAGGCCGCTGGACTAGGATGGAGAAATTCATCTTTGCTCACAACTTAACGCTGGGCTGGGCTAGAAAGGGCAGCTCCTGCAGCCAAGCTCAGCCAGAAACTCTGACTACACACATGCTAGTAACTCAGCACATGCAGCAATGCTCACTGGGTGTTGTGCTAAACAGGGGTAAAGTTTATCCACCTTTGCCGAGCTGCAGCCCCAGCGCAGAGCAGGACACGAGCAGGAGATGGATATTCCTGATGGCACAAGCAGCACAGATAAAACAAACCTCCAACCCCACTGGCAGCCCAAGCAGGCTGCTGATACACTACAGAGCCTGGGTAATTTGGATAAAAGAGAAAAGCTGATGTAAGAAAAATTTTCAAGCTACCCCATGCTATGTCTTTGGTGAATAATGAATTTCAGCCTTCAAGTACAGGTCCAGCACATCACATAAAAACTGCTCTGCACATCTCCTCTCTCTCCTCTCTTTGGCTATCCAGGGGGCTCAAAGACTCCCAGCTACTGTCCTTAAAACCACCAGAGCGTGGCTTGGGATGGAAGATCCTCCTTGCCCCTGGCTGCCAGAGGCTGGCCTGTCCTGCTGGAACAGGGAGCTTTTTCAAACCTTGGGCTGAAGCTTGAAAAGATAAAACCACAAACTGCTGAATTTTTAATTCAACATTCATATCGCTGGCTGCCTATAATGTAAATTTTAAACAGCCTTCAACATACAGAGAAATCTGAAGGGAAACTTGATAAATTGTACATTACACCAAACAACATGGAGGTATGTTTTAAAGTAAGAATGTGTCAATGTATGAGTAACTCTAGATTATAACTTTATAACCAAGGGCAAGAAACATTTTTTCCAGTGATTTAGCACCAATCATTCTCAATATTCTTTTAGGACAACCAACAACTCAGTTCTTTTTTCACATTCATTTCTGTAGAAATCGTTTTCAGCAACAGCCTGAAAAGCACCTACAAATCAGCACGTTCTCTGACTGAGCCATTAAAAATATTGAGAATGAAGGTGCAGAAAATGTAACTACTGAGTCTTGTTACCCACAAGACAGAATTAAGTAGCAGTAAAACCCAACAGTAACTGCTAACTCACAATCTTGTATCTCAAAGAGGGGCTGGGAGCACTATCAGTGTTTCCCAGATGGAGAAGCAAACCAGTGGAGGCAAGAGAGGTGTTCAGGGGCTGGAGCCAGGAATGGGGATGGGGCAGGTCCTGACAGTGACACTGCAACTCCCAACTCATCTGAGAGTCACTGCCACCTCCTGACTGTGCTCACACTCAATTTTGAAGTAGTTCAGGGCTCTGGGTGTCAGCACCAGTCCCACTCAGCTCTGCTGCCCAAAGCGATGTTCACATACAGACATTTTTGATGGGCTGACACACATCACCTTCAGCTCACCCTCGGTAAGAGAAATCTTTTGTTTTCTTTAGAATATTGGTTCAGCAACACCATGAAACCACAAACACCTAGCAGAGATACCAGCGAGAGCAGAAGGAGCAAGACTTGAGCCATCAAACTTCCACTGCACCTCATCATCTGCAACACTCTCTTCTGGCTTTGCAGTTTTGTTTCTACAGGAATAAACCAGAGCATTCCCACTCAAAACATACAAGCTTTTGCCATCTAAGATATACCTAGTCTTAGTCTTCATTAAAAAAAAAAAAAAAAGTAAAAAAAAAAAGTCAAAAGCTATTAAATTCCCTGGGTTTTTTGCCCCCTCCTTTATTTTTCAGGAAGAACAATGAGAATGCTTCTCCTATTCATAATACCTGAAAATACCATGCAGCTGGATAGAGAGCTACCAGGAAACACAAACCCTGATTGTCACAGGGCAACACAAAAAAACTGCCAGTGCGCTCTGAAGTCACACCATCACCTCAGGAACTCATGGACAAATTTTCCCAGGATGTTCCCACAAGGACAGCCTGGAGGCAAACCCCAGCTGATTCTTTCATAAGGTGAGCAAGTGCAGGTGAGGTGGATTTGGTGGCAACACTACAGCCAGGCATTTGTTGGGAGACCCACCACAGTGTCCTGTGCACTGCCCAATATTTATATAAAGACTAAAATAAACTCTCTTCTCCCAACTGTGCTGCAGGAAGTTTCATTTCCAAGTCTTAGGTTTATGCTCACTCCTTACCTCCTTCCTTTCTTCACCACTTCCCTCTACCCCCTCCACTCCTTTAAGCAATGTCACTTCCCCCACACCACTTGTTTTAATTTTTACTTCCCTCTAACATTGCTGCCCTCAGCTTGTCACACCTGAGCCACAGAGAGAACACCTCTCAGCAAGGAAAGCCCTCTGCAATGTGTCAGAAGGGATCCTGCACACACCCTCCCCAAGCCCATAAAAGCAATCCCACGGTGACGTGGTAGAGCAGCAGCACTGGACCATCCCCCCTCCACAGCTCCAGGGATGTGATAAAATGTTTGCAGGAATCAGACCACGGTTTGGTCTCACCTGAAATCCCATGTGCAGAGCACACCTGGGCTCACCTATGAAAAATCACCAGATTCAGCAAGAGGAATGGTCATGCTCCTATGGAATTTGTGCAGCCATTTACCCATGTTTTAGCCTAAATTTTCATATCATTCACAGAAAGATTGTGCTGGCGCTCCAGATGCTGCAGTCTCCAGGTTTGCTCATTCACTAAGGTACATTCCACACAAAAGAGCAGAACCACAGGATCTGCTGAGCTCTGATGTATGAACTCCTCTGAAAAGCCTCCGAGACAGCCATGGCCTACATCCGTACGTGCCTCCAAGTGCTCCCAAACCAGAGACACAAAGATATGGGGGAATTCAAAGCATCTAAACACAGCAGCTTAAAACACCTCTGTGCATCTGCTTTTGAGCCTTTCAAAGATGAGTAATCTTCACTTCTGTTCTCCCAGAGCAGATCATTGGGGTCCATGAGCCATGGGAGGAGGGTGAACACCACCCCAGCTGCCCTCCCTGCTCCCCAGGAAAGGCAGCACAGCTCCAGCCCCCACAGAAAACTTCCTTATTACCCCAACTGCCGACAAAGGAATCGAATTATTGCAAGGCAAGGGGGCAAGTGAATTGCCAGGGAGGCAAAAAGCTGTTACACATTAGTGTGACAGGCTCCAGCTCCAAAGCCCTGCCTGCTGTAACACACCACAGGAGCTGTCGGGCACCGCCCGGCTTTAGCACCTTCATACCAAAAATTAACTTTATTCAGGTAAATGTTTAACTCTGCTAAGTCACAGGAAGGAGCAAGTAACAGTGCAGTAAGAACTGCAGTGTCTTGCTAGAGACAGAACAGAAACACAACCAGGGTACAGTGGTGGATCTATGGCCAATTCCTTACTGCCTAGTGCTTTCCTGGAAATCCAAGAACTGTTGGATAGGAGTGGAGACCTTTGATACATCCAACAACCTAAACCCAACTGTGTTTAATCTTTTATAAAAACATCCAACAATCTGTCTGCATTCCACGTTCTGCACAATCCAACCAGTGAAATAGCCTGTATTTTCTTCATTATAACTGCCAATAAAGGGAGAAATCACTGATTTGCCTTGTCAAACCAGAGACAACAAAAACAAGCTGAGAACATATGTCACAAAATGAGTAGGATTTATCTTATGTTCACTAATTTAAGGACACTGTTTCTGACTGTGAGGTCCAAGTTTCTCTTATATTTCCTGGTACATTCAACCCCATGTGTGAGCACTCCAGTACAAGTCTCTTCACCCAACACTCCTTGTCTTCTGCAAACAATCCCATTTCAGCTTTCCCCCTCTCATCCTCACATCTTTCTCTCCACTCCCCCATTCCAGCACAGTGGACCATTGTCACTATATTCCCAGTACAGAAAACATTGTATTTTCAAGGCCTTCCCACAAAGTATATGGGGAAGAACCAAGCACATGTGCAGGAAAAACCTGGATACACAAGATGGGAACTTACCACCCTGCTTACATAGAAAGACTGCAAGCCAGTGCACACTGCCTGCTTGGTGCCTTTAAAAATACCAATCATCCATATATGTGTCTGTTCTCTACCCAATAAAAACCTGCCTTTCTTCTCAGCCTCAGTGTGATTAAACTGAAACTCTGGATTATGCATTTTTCTACATCCACTTTTTGCATTACAAATCAGCTTGCAAATAAAGAATAACTGTTCACTGGAATTTTAGACCGCATGTAATTTGTTCTCTAGCAAATATTTCACCCATTACTTATTTGGTATTGTTAGATACAACCAACCAGTGCGATTTTTTTTTTCTGAAAACTCCCAACCATTACCATGTCCCAAATCCTCCCTACTGCACTGCTCAATACATCATCCAATTAACCACAAACTTGGCACTAGAGCAGAGTGACCGAAGCATGCACTGACTCTGCCACATTTCTGATGGGCATTATTTCATTGCAGGAATAGAACAAGGGATAGAAAAGCTCTCAGAGATTTATTCCCAAGGAACAGGACTCAAGGAATCCTATGAAAGACAAGTTCTTGTGCCAGAAGTACATCAAGGGCCTTTCTTCTGGTATGTCACGTGTGGTGGGTGCCCAGGGACATCACCCTGACCCCCAGAAGCTGCCAAAGCTTTTGGCTGCAGGGAGCAGTGATTGCTCTCGGAGTATCTTGGCAGCAGTGCCCTGGCTTTGCCATCCCTCCCTTCTCTGTATTGCATCTTCCTGCAGGAACACCCAGCTGCTCTCACCACTCCTCTCTGAGCAGGTGAGGGGAGCAGAAACGTGGGTACAGCAGCTGCAGACTCTTCTCCACATGCACATTCAGCTACCACTACAAACAGAAAACCACTGCCTACTTTTAGGACAGAAACAATTCTACAATGACCTGCACAGATACACAAAATTAAACACGCAGACCTGATCACTAATTCCACTTCTGATGAAGCATACAAACTCCTTCACAGATCAGCTTATGCTCTGGTACCATCAGACCCAACTCAAAGATGCTGACAACTCCACCTGTTTCTAATTCAGTAACAGAAGTACTTCAGTATTTAAAAGCTATTCATTACAACTTCGTTTTTCCAGATTTTGTTACAGATTTTATAAGATCAATGGTTTACCTTAAACGATTAGTCACAGCCTTCACAGACCTAATACTCCATCCTTACTTTAATCATATATGATGCAATACCAGGATGAGATTTTAAAAAACAAACACATTAGCAAGATTTGCCTTTAGATTTTCCCTCCCCAGCTTGATGGTAATGAGTTCTGCCATTCTGCTCAAAAGCAATAAGAAACTGTACTTTTTACCAGAATGTGAGCCTGTCCTAAAAAGCTACAATGACATTTTGAGAACTTGTGTTTGTTGTCAGAATAACTACAGATAGTTTAAGTTTTCAAAGGGTATTAACTTCTTCCATTTGTCAGAGCTGTGGCTCAAGCTACACTTACTCTGCTGGTCAGAGAGACCAGCTGCCTCCTCTGATATTGATATATACACACATATTCAGAAATATTAAGCAAGCTGTCAAGGAAAGCTGCATGCTGTGCCCACAGGAACACGACGCTCCTTTTCCCGTTCTCCAGGAATAGGTTGTTTTTACAGTGAAGGTGATGGTGACACCAAAAACTACAAACAAACCAGGACCATGGGGCAGCAGGTTACCTTCACGCTGCTGAACTGATTCCAATCACACAACTGCTTCCAGACAGGACGTGCAGCTTTAACTCGAGGGCAGCAGCATTTCTCCAGTGATTTCACCTGCATTTACTGCCACAGCACTCCCTGCTTGCGAGGGGCTGTTTTCTCTGAGCACTGCAACTCCCTCCCCATCAAACATGGATCCATCTACCACCACACAGCAAACTGAGGCAGCAATGCCATGCCAATTCCACAATTTCCTTAGGAATCATGCCAGCCTTTACTATAGAAAAGGGTTAATGTTCAGCTGCGTGCCTCGCAGGTACAGTCTCCAGCGAAGAGCCCCGTTTGATACCTGTAGGAAGCTGCCATTTTTGCATCTCGTATTCCATTTGTGAACAGACCTTTTTGTTCTTTAATCCAAGTTCTGAATTATTTAATCCTGTCTCCAACACTTGAAACATCTTTCCCTATAAACAAGGGGTTATTTAGCGAAAGGAAATAAATAATGTAAAAAGTCAGACCCTAAAGTGTTCCTGGCTCTGTTTTTAATTAATATTGATACAATCTGGAGAAACCTGCTGCTTAATATTACAAGGCAGGTCGAAGCTCATCAACAGTTAAACATCCCCTTCTAAGAGAAGGTGGAAGAGGAAGTTGGGAGCAGCCGGGTACGCGGCGCTCGCTGCCAGCAATCCGGGACTGCCCAGTCCCAGCTCCTCACAACTTTCTCATGCACAGAGAGCTTCAAAGCCCTCAAACCCTGAGCTCCACGAGCTGGAGTTCGCAGGGCTCAGGTGGAATTGTGTTAAGCATAAACCCTCCAGGCTTTCGTGCTGGAACAGAGCGTACGCGGAAGTATTTTTATTTTCTACAACTCCACGCTCGAAATACGTCAGTGCAAGTGAAGGACGGGGACGGAGGGAGGCATGGACAGCTCTGTGAACTTCATCTCTGGGAATGATAGTTTTTATAGCACATTGCTTCATCTGCAAGTGGGAGTAAATATTACACTACCTTTTGGTGCAGATGGGTGGGTAAAAAAAAAAAAAAAAGCTAATTTGAAACAAATTAACTATTCTGCATACGGAGGAAGGTACTCACTCCCTCCCCGGTCACTCCAGGGCTCTCTGCAGACAGACTGTATGCAAAATTAACAAACTCTGTGCTGCTCACAGCCTGCCTGGTGAACCTGCCAACAGGTGAACAGCCTCAATCCGCAGCACAGATAAATAATCACCAGTCCTCAAAAGCAGGTAATGAATATTGTTCAAACAACTCTAAGCTGGCGTTACCAGAATGCTTCAAAGGAGAAGCTACAAGCTGTTCAAGTCAGACTGTCACATTTAGTCTGCAAAAACGAGATTAAGGTTTGTACAGTGATATTCCACAACAGGTTTTACAGTATGCACAGAAATTAAATTATGATAAAAGTGAGCTATTTTTTACTAAAAACAGAATAGAACAATCTATCAAAGTGCCATTTGGCTGTGTTCGTTACATTTTAAGAATTTAATTTACATGATAGATATTTTAGCATAATATGTTTTAATCAATAAGCATTTCTGAAGGCTTTATTTTTACAGGCAATATTTAGACTTGTTCACCGTTAAATGTAACACCACGGCAGCGATGTTCGGAGCGTTTATTTTCCTATGCTAAGCAAGTACAGCCACACGTACACAGAGGCAAAAGCAAAAGTCCACAATTAGAGATGTCAGACCTTGTTTAACTACATCTTAATTTAATCCATTTTATTTTATGCAATTCTACATCTGGATCTCATTTTCCGTATTCCTGTAGGTATTCCGGGTCACTATTAAGAACCCTTTCAAGTTAGCAAAGTTCAGCCAAGTCTACCTTAATCCAAAACCTTTAAAAGCAACAATAAAACGCGAAAGGGGGTGGAAGACGACAGAGAGAAACCTAAACCAAAACGCTACTTTACCCCACCTCCTAATGCACCTGAAAGTCGGAAGGGACCAGCCTCCCAGCACAGATCCCACGCAGCACTTCCCGTTTCGGGGGCTGCTGGGCTGGGAGTTTTAGCATCGCTGCCTCACGCCCGGCCGGCCCAGGGGAAGGGAGGGCGGCAGGACCCGGGTCCCGCTGCCGGGCCCCCGGCAGCATCCCCTCACCTCCAGCGGGAATGCGGCTCTGCCCAGCATCAGCGCACCATCATCCCTCCGCCTGCCGCAGCCTCCGGCCGGCTCCAACGCCGCCTCCACGGGGGCCAGGGTGGGCAGCCGCCGGCTTTCGAGCCAATTTATTTAAACGGGAGGCAGCGGCGGGTTTGGAGAGGCAGGGCAGCGCCTTCCTGCGCCAATCAACTGGGAGACACGCGTGTTGCAATCCCATTCACGGCGGGAGCAGCACCGATACAGCGTCTGACAACCCCCCCGGCCCGCCCCGGCCTTATCTGTAGCCCGGCAACTCAATTAAACCGTGGGGCCGCAATTCCCCCGGGGACGCTCCCCCGGGGCAGGGGGAGGAAGGCCGGTCTGCGAGGACTTTCCCTCGCAGGAAACGCCACTTCTGGGCTCTCCCGAGCCAGCACAGTAAAGCATCAATATTCCGCTCATCTGTCAGATCCTGGACAGCAGGAGAGGC
>VXAX01000979.1:403691-478097 GCA_013399835.1 Leptocoma aspasia | reverse complement strand
CGGGGACAGCCGCGCCGTGCGGGAGGGGTGCGGGTTCGGGGCAGCGCATCGCCCGGCAAATGGTGCCCGGAGCGGCGGCAGCGGGGGGAGCCCGCTCGGGGAGCCGCGGGGCTTAAATTAGCCAAGTGCGGAGAGTTTAGGGGAAACAACAATGAAAAAGTGCATCGAGGGCTGCGGGTTCCCGGTGTCCGGGGCCGTCCGGGAGCGCCTGGAACGGGATTTCTTCAGGCGCTCCCTGCCAGGGCCGGTGCCGCCGGCCGCTGCCGAGGGGAGACGGATGGCACGGAGGTTGGAAAATCAGATCCCAGCCCCGCGCAGGATAGCCATAGAAACGGAGATTAAAAGGATGAAATAACTTATTTTGTTCTAAACAATAATGTTGCTATAAATACGAACATTTTCCTTGTTCCCTTCTTGAAAAGCACAGAACATTTTAGCGGGCTCATCTCCTAACAAAACAAACCAGCCTGCAGATACCTTGCCTCCCTCGAAAGCATTCCCAGTTTTTTACTGGGAAATGGGCAAAGCCACGGTCTGTACCTGTCCCTCTGGAATCAATAAGCTGCACGGTATTTTTCCAAATACAGCTACTTTCGCTGTTTTGCACTTCATCTGTAAAAGGAAAATATCTCTTCCCCCCCAAGTGAGCGATTGTAGATTTTTTCTCAAATTGTATTTGATCACCGAGTGAATTTAGTGCTCGCTCAAGTCCGTGGGCTGTCTGCTTGGAAATGGCTCTGCCTGTCTTTGGAGAAGTTAGGGCAGAGACAGCGGCAGAGCAATTGCCACAGATTATTTCCCAATCTGCTGCCGGCCTCCTTTGGAAGAGCACCATCATTTCAGCCTCCATTTCCACTTTTTGCTGAGGCTGCTGCTTACAAAGATACTAATTGCGATGGCGGGTTTTATGTTAATGGGTTCCACGTAATGATCAGCCCGACGACTACAGACCTTCAGATTGTTGGTTGGCTGTGCTGGGAATAAAACTAATGGCATTTGGTTATGAAAATGTCAGACCTCTACATGGTGATCTAACCTGGGGGCCCAATGAGACCGAAATCCAAGAGCCTCCACGCAACTGCCGTGGGGCTGGACCCAGGGATGCCCTGGGAGAAGGAAACTCCTTCTCCCCCAGAAGTGCCATGCTTTGAGGGAGAGCAGCTCCTTGCTGGGATGACGCTGGAGAGGATTGGGGTGCCCGGCTGGGATCCCCCTGCTCTGGGGAGAGGCTGTGGGGTGCTCGGAGCGACAGCCGGGGACGGAGCAGGGATGGAGCTGCGCGAGCCTCCGAATTCTGACTAACGCCGTAACCGGTTTGGTAGCTCTAAAATAGGATTTTAATCCTGGGAAGCATCATTTCACATTCCAGTGATCTAATCAAAATCCTTTCCTCTAATCTCTCCATGGTCCCCCCTTTCTAGATGAAAGAGGCTGGAGTTCCTGTCTTCACCCTTTCTCCGCTGCCTCCCTGTTCTACCAGTCTGTTCTGTGTCCAGGCAACTGCAAAAAGACATTTCAAAGGCTCCTGCCGTGCCATGTAGATGTTTTCTCTTGTTAGTTTGGACTGCAGGTGTGTAAGCCTCAAGGATGAAGTATCGTGGTGCTGTTTTAGGTTCGGGGCACACAGTCATGGCACAATAAATCACACAGGAACGCTCCGCTTTGAACGCGCGCGCACGGAAAAGGGAAAAGAAAAAAGCATCTGACCTGAATCAGTTTCTGGAAACACATCTGGTTAAAATCCAAAGTTTTAAATTGAGTAATATTTTAAAATACATTTGGTAGGTATTAAATTACAGTGTTATATCTGGTAATATTTATGATACTAATGTGTTAAGCGGAGGTTTATATCTGTCAAGAATTATGAATGATTGTCATATGGGGTAACAAATGAATACTGATATAAATAACATTTTATGATATTTTTAACATTATTGTAGTCCTTTTTTTTGCAGAAGTTAGATTATTGCCAATTTGAAATAAAAGCTCTGTGGCTACATACCAAAGCTTTTAGCTATGAAATTTTGAGTAAGTATAAAGCAGTAGGGCTGATTCGGGGAATTACTGAGAAACCTTAACTCTGCCAGAAGACAAACACTGAGCACCTATAATTCCCATTGTCTTCCATGCAGGATCAAGTCTCTTGTTTGCCATTTTGTGTGGCAACAAGCCCAAGGAAATCTTGCTTGACAGCTCTGTTTTCTCAAAGTGCTGCATTTCTTCGGGCTGGATTCTGCAAAGATCCTGCAGGCTACAGAGCTCCTTGGAGCAAGTGATAATGTGCTTTGTGTTCCTGCTGAAATGTACCTGTGTACGAGAGGGAGCTTGGAAAACTGGGTGCACCCTGGCAAGAACATGGTTAGAATAAAGTTTTCTTGGGTTATTATGTTTTGAGGAATCATTCTCATCTGTTTGTTTGAGGAAGGTTTTTCTAAAGTTGGATTTGATCTGTGTAAATGCTGACTTCTTTCAATGGAGTACTAATAGAGTACTGAAAAAGGAAGCACAGTGGATTTGAAGTTTAAATCTCAAATGATGGCAGCAACTAGTAATGCTTGATACATCCAAAATATTTGCAAGTATGTTGTACAGATTTCTTTTTAGGAATAGGGTGAAGATCACATTAAAATTTGTTACCTATTAATGTAATAAGAT
Organism: Leptocoma aspasia; assembly: GCA_013399835.1. Lineage (NCBI taxonomy): Eukaryota > Metazoa > Chordata > Aves > Passeriformes > Nectariniidae > Leptocoma > Leptocoma aspasia. Next base: position 475,442 of record VXAX01000979.1, on the reverse strand, counting down.
CTCACTGATACAGCTCTTTAATGAACATATTTGCACTTTGGACCATCATGTAAAATTGTTCTTGTTATTCTTCATGTCATCATCTGGAACACTGAAGAAAATGGGTTTTATTCCAAAGGTCCCAAACTGGTTGGGAGCAGTTCCTTAGCATGGCTGCTCCCCTGGGCATCAGTCTGCATTCATGAGGATATTTTGGACAATGAGTCCAGTATTGATCACTGGACTTGGGCTTCTCTTTGCCTTAATGAACCTGGTTGATTTTCTTGGCCAGGACACTGAAAGATGAGGTGCTGCTTCTCCCAGCACCTGTAACTTTTGGGTCTCTTCTCCAAGGATTCTTGTGTTTTTTTCTTCTCATTTTCACATAAACTGACTCCCAAATTTCTATCAGTTCCCCTAAAAGAGTTCCTCCAGAGCCTTCTCTGGACCCCTGTCTGCTCCTTGTCCAGCCCCTTCCCTCCTCACTTCATGGCTCTCATCTTTGCATTTTCTTCAGCTGATTCTTGTCCCTGGCTGCCTGTGCCTGCTGGAAAGGAGCTCCTCATTCCAAAATCCCAGCCCTCTCCACTGTGGAAGTGCCCTTCTGTTCACCTTAAACTGGATTTGAGCTATCCTTTACTGCTCTATGCCATTGCACAGTGACATTCCACAGGGATGGCAGGGAACAGAGACAGCCAAACAGGTAATTTATGTTCCTGGGAGATTTAGTCCAAATTAAGATCAAAACTCATATATGTCTTCCAAATCACAGATGGTTTTTTCCCAGTTATTGTCAATGACTCTAATTCTGCTTGATTTATATCTCTGGTAGTAGCCAGAGGTTTTTCAGCACATGAATTGCCTGAGGGTTTGGCCAGTGCTGTGGACACTGTGACATGCAGAAGCTCAGGAAAGCCCCTGAGCAGAAAATGGTTGGAAAAGGGGAAAATAGCAGGGAGGAGTATTCCCCATGCCTGTACATGATTACCTGGGGTCACTCAGCTTGGTGGACCCTTGTTTTCTCAACCAACATGGCAATTCCCACATTCTTTGGCAAATCAGGAAACTTTTAGCAGAAATCATGTAGATGGCAGCACACATGATCCAAGCACAAAATCCTGTGATTTCTGTTATCCTGTGAGCATTGCACAGCCACAGATACACCCTGGCAGGTGGAAGAGAAGAAAGCAATTCTCACAGAGGGCAGGGAAAACAGCCACAATTAAAAGCAAAGTAAATTTGCGTGGTGTGGTTACTCGCTGGTTAACTCTGAAGACGTTTATGAGGATCCAGCATAACCCACAACAGATCTTCCTTGAGGATTTGTGGATTAACCCACACCAACACAAACATGGGATGGCACTCCAGGGGCGTCTCTGCCACGTGCAGCAGGAGTTGCTGAAGACCCCGAAAGAGCTCCCACCACTTTTCTCTCAAATAGCTGCTTTTCTCAGCAAATGTTCCATCCAGATGTGTGGTTGTGTTTTGGCCAACATCTGGAACAACAGAAAGAATTAGAGGAGGAAAGGATCTATTGGGTTATGCATTCCCTGGAGCTGGAGTGAGTAAATTTGATACTGAATTTCTCTCAGGGTATGGTTCACCCCAGTTTTAGTTTGTCAGCACTGTCCTTGCTTTCTCATCCTCTATCCCATGCACAGGATGGTACCAGAGCCAGGATTTTGTTGGATGGGAGGCACATCGAGTCCTTCTCTGGCCTCATGCTCCATGCAGCACTCTTCTCTTTGACTTAGGCTGGTCTATCTTTGGGAATTTATCTTTTCTGCCCTCTAAAGGGATCAGCAGACAAGTTAGTAGGTTATGTTCCCAGGAAAAATTCCCACCTTTTTTCTCACTTGAAAACTTTCATGTTTTTTACCTTTTACTGGTTTCTCTTAGAGGTTTGGGGTTTGGGTTTTGGGTTTTGCACATCCTTTTTTTTTTTTTTTTTTTGTGGTATTTAACTCTTGCTATTCCTATCATGAACCCTCACCCACTTCATGCAGCCACTTCCTCACTTCAGGTTCTTGCTGTTCCTCTCTCCCTCCCTGCTCAGGTCCATTTTGGCTGTGCTTTCACCTCCACTAACTCTGTCCCAGCAGGGTATTTCTCCCAGTTTCTGCTGAATCTTCAGCTCCAATATTCCACATTTAACTTTAGAATAAGGATCTAAAGCCTGCATTATTAGTTTAAATGCCTTTTTGTGTTCTGAACCTCACCTGGGCTTATTCTGTTTGTTTGTGCCACTCTCCCAGTGGCAGGAGAGCTGGTTTAGTGCCTGTGGCTGGGGGCAGGAGCTGTGGCTGGCTGCTGGCACAGGGCTCTTCGTGACATGAAAGGACTCCCTGGGCCCTCCCTCAGTTTCTCCATTCTGTACAGCACCAGTGGTCACTGGTAGATCAAAATCTCATGGTGGCTGTGGGGCACTGCACCTCGAGGGTTGGAGGGAACAGCAAGGAGGAGAAGGAGGAAAAGTACCAATAAAGCAGCTGGGAGCTGCTCCCTCACCCCCAGTTCCCCTTCCCTTCCACAGAAGTGGGTGAGTGCAGAGCTGAGCTGCCTTGGCAAAAGGAAGAAAGGTTTTTCTTTCACTTTCCAAGCACTTCACGTGGGACAGAAGAAGGGAACATCCCTCTGCTCCTCTCCTCCAGCTGGGTTTTCTGGTCCCATTGTCCCCCCATGGTGCTCACGTCCCTCGTGGGTCTCCCACGGGCACCTGAATTGTGATCTGTGGTGTTTTGGGTGTCTGAGGTGGTTTGTCCTCCAATAATGAGGGTGAAGTTTCATTTGGGGAAGCACATCTTTTCTTAGAAATACAAACACTGTGACTGACTTAGCACAACTGTGATTTTCTGCAAACACAACTGTGTTTGGGGTGGTTGCATGCGAATGCTGGGGAAGGAGAAACAGTAATTCTGAATTAATGCAGAAAGGGAGAAAATAGACACCCTTAGAGGAAGCCCTGAGTTCACTGCAGCTGCCATACACTGGCAAAACTGATGCTGTGTCCCACAGGAAACATGTCAGTGTGGAGAACCTCCTGTTTGAAGAGAGCATACCTGTGCCTGTTGTGACACACGAGTGAGCCAAAGTGCTTGGGGTAGCACATCAATCCAGTCTTTCTTTAGTAACATGTATGAAATAAATTGGGGTTTTCCCCCTGGTGTTGCATCATTTCCTATTTGGTGTCCAGATGGTGACAGATTACCAAACAGGGGGAAAAAAAAATCCATTATTTTGTAATATTTTGTATCTAAACATTACCTTCTTCTTTGGAGTAAAGAGATCCAGTTTTATTCTGGCTATGATTCTCCACATTTATGTGCTGGCCCTTGTCTGCATCTGCTAGGCATTATTTTGGATTGGGGCTTTAACCTGCTATGAATCCAAAGAAATTATCTGGAATTGATGGGATCACTGTGAATTTCCAGGGGTATAGGCTAGTGCAGACTACATCCTATTAATCTTGTTGTGTTCTTTCTGTAAATAACAAGCTGGATTCGGCCCAACAAGAGTAAAACAAATTGGAAGCATTCATAAAGAGAAGTAAATGGCTTTAAGATGTAAGAATAATGTATTGGTGGGTTGTCTCCAAGAATCCAGTTTTTAAAGGTACCAAAGCACACACAAAACTTTAGTTTAATATGTTCTTAAGTGGCTGCTGTGTGGGGCTGGCTGCTGAAGCAGGGCCATGGGCATAAGACCTGCTTTCATGAAGGGATTATATAAAAAAGCAAAAAACTGCAAGAAGGAGAAAAATGTTCAAGGGCAGCCAACCTGGAGGAAACAAATATAATTTAGTTGTGTGAAGTATTTATAAATGCAGTTTATGAACATGTATGAAGGAGTAATTTTTTACTTTTCAGTCTGCAACTGTAACACAGAAAAGAAACAATTGCTTATTTGTCCTTTTCAAGGATTTTTAGAGAATACTTTGCAGTTTGGCTATGTATTTTGACCTGCTTTTTCCCATTTAATAGCTTGTTATTCTGTTGATTATTTCAGATTAGCTGTTTGTTTGTCCTCTTCTTTATTTGTGATTAATAGGAAACCATTTACATGGTTTATCTGAATGTGGAAATTGATTTTAAATTTTGTTCAAAGTTTCAGAGTTCTACATGCATGGGCTACCAAATTTGATCTATCAGTCTCACTCCTTGGTTCTCTTGGATCATCAGAATAAATGTGAAATGACACAGAATGCCTGGAATTGCAATAATGCAGTGTAACAGAACTGACTATCAAGCTTCATATATAGATTAGATTAATGCATAAATCTAATTTGATATTTTACATTACTGGGCTAATATTTTACAGATGTAGTGCCAAGTTGTTAAGTAAATGAAAGTCATGGAGAGTCCAATTCTGAAAGGATTACTCAGGCAAAAATCCCTGCAGTCAGAGGGAGTATTGCCTGAACGAAGTCTGCAAAATTAGAACTAGAGCCATATTCCCCAAACAGACAAGCAGATTTATCTGTGAGATCTGCCCAGGAGTTGAATTCTTGTAACAATGAAAGATATATAGGGAAAACGAGCAAGTAGGTAACCTGAAATATAAGGAGAGACTGATAAGATCTGAGCAAGCACTTGTGCGGTTGGTGATGTCAACAGGAGCCCAAGTTGTTTTAATAAACTTGTTCATAGTTGTCCTATAGTGTGTTTTATATACTGAAGTACAAAGATCACGTAAGAGTTTAACAAGAAGAGGATTCATATTAAATTTGCACATAAAATACCTCCATGAAATATGTGAAATGCTTTTCTTTTTTATATGATTCCAGTAAAACATCGATCATAAAACTCTGCCCTCCTGCTTCTTCATATCCAGTTTCAGCTGTTGCTTTGTGTTTAGAGTTGGAACTCATGACACTTGGCAGATATAATTGTGGGGCACTTCTAATTGGTGAAGAAAGCCCCTGGCTCTGCTTGCTCACTCGGGGGGTATAAATCAGGAGGAACCCCACCAGAGCTGGTGAAATGTTGCATCTCTGCAAGAGGCTGTTGGGCCAAGTGATATAAATGCTTGCAGCTCCTGTGGAACGTGCAGTCGTGTGGCTGTTTACAGCTGCTCAGGATCTGCCCCACCGGCTCAGATGGAGCAAAGCCAGGGATGATTCCTGCCCTCTACCATGAGTTTTGCTCAGTGTTTTGCACTGGAAATTCTCCTGACTCTTGCTGCCAAGCTCAGCTCCCTCCTTCACAGTTTCATAGTCTGAGTGTGAACTGATACTGGTGGAAATCCAAGGGTAAAAAAGTGGTGAGTATAAAGCACAAATCTGTAGCCTGGATCTGAGAGGAACAGCTTGACCACAGAGGAAGTTATTTGCACAAAAAGTATTCAAACAGATACGCACGGTTTACATGTGTTTAGTAAATCTTGTCTGAAAACTAGAACCAGCTGTATGGTGTGTGGAGGCCCCGATCCCAGCCCCTCCTGAGCACTGTTTCATACATGTGGATGATACATTCCCAGTCACTTTTTCCACTTTTTCATTTGGGGGCTGGTAGAGACTGGAACACGAGGAGAGAGTGATTTCCATCTCGGTCTGAGGTGCTCCTCAGCATCCTCAGGTAGCTGCTCAGAGTCCCTGCTCGGGGAAACATTCCCAGCACAACCCTTCCCTCCTTCCCTCCACCTGCAGGCCAGCAGCAGAGGTAGGGCACAAACCCCCCTGGCAGCTCAGGAAAGGAGCTTTTCATGCCAGGCTCACCATTTTCCCACAGCATTATCCTACATGACGGCAGCAAAATCGATCGAGCCACTCGGCTTCACTCCTAAATGAGAGGCAAACCAGGCCTGAAAGCTAAATTTGCATGCCAGATTAAGAAAGTTGTAGATGCAAGCAAGATCTTTTTCCTTTTTTTCCCCTCTTCTTTGTGTGTGTGTGTGTGTGTGTGTGTGTGTGTGTCTTAACTATGCAACAAATTTTGTAGCTGAAATTTACATACTTCTTGATTCATGAAATTATGAGCAGCTGCTATTTTGCTACATTCTTAAATTGAAAAGGCAGCGAAGAAAAGAACAGACACATTAGGCAAACTCCATCTGCCCCTCATGTCTATCACTTCCCTTCACTCTCTCCTTTGCCAAACAGGATACAATGGCATAATCAGATGTCTTGGTTTGCCTGGGAGAGTCCCCAAATTCATATAGCTGTCGTCTAAGACGGGATTTTTGTTTTTCAGACAACTTCTTGACATGGTCGCTTGTTCCCCCCCTGAAACGTGGATACATATTTACAGAGGAAACAGCAGAGCACAAAAGAGCTACAGGGAGAGAATAACCTTCAAGATGGTTTTCAGGCTTTTGGAGGTTCCTGGAAGTGTTCAGACATCATCTTAGGGACCTAAGGGTCACTGAGAATTAAGAAGGTTTCCCCTTTTTTTTTTTTTTTTTTGCTCCCATCTTTGTATTCAAATTACAGCATGGAAAGATTTTGGGGTGAGAGGGTAAAATAGAGGATTCATAAATAGAACAAATGGGGTTCACTGCTCTCCTTTGCCATGAATCTGAACAAATCCAATCTACAGGTAGCTCCAGGCTTGGAGAGAGGAGCTCTCTTTGGAGATGAGAACTTCTATTCTAAAAGTCTGGCCCTTACTTCACACTAAATGCCACTTTACAGATCATAACACTACATTTCATCATGATGCAAATGTTTTCATTTTCCAGTTTTGAATTAAAAGATGGAAGCTCAGAATTTTAGACCTATTTAACACCTGGTTAAACACTTAACAAACTAGTAACAGCTGAGTGCATCCCTGTTAAGTGGAGTTTTTTCCTTTTTGTTGCCCCACTTAAGAAACAGTCATTGTCATTCAGTCTCATTAACATAAATAGGTTCCCTAGGAGATGTCCCATTAAAGTGGCCATCCCTATTAAGCATGTCCCAATTAAGTAGTGTTTATTGTATGGCAGGTTCCAGACCTCAAAGCAGAATAATTTTCTCTTCCTAGAGGGAAAAAAATAAGTCAAAGGAATTACATATTTTAAAAAGGTTCAAATTGATACAAACTGATAAGAGCCCAAAAATGAAAAATGAGGGCTGACACTTCAGCCTTCTGTTTACCCTGTAATGCTGCTTTTCTGGTTTTGAGTTAAGAATGTAGCCTACACCCTAACTATGAATTTCTTGGCTTTGATTTCATTGTGTCATAACTTAATGTTTTATGACTTACAATCACATTAGTCATAGGAGTCACTCAAGTTTAGAGATGATGGAAAAGACATAGGGGATAGACAAATCCATGCTGGGGAATAGTCTTGTGATTGAGGCAGTGGGCTGGGACCCAGCAGAGCCCAGCTCACTGTCCAGGCCTGTGCCAAATGGTTCTGCCTCACTGAGAGCACAACTCCAAGACTCTGTTCACAGCATTATTTACATACCTGAACAGACATTCAAATATTATTTTGCGTGCTCCTGTGCATACATAATCTATTTTGCTCTTAATCAAGGTGGATTTAAGTCGGGGGCTTATTCAAGGTGTTAAGAGACAAGCTCTGGAAAATCTTCCTGCGTTGGCTGAGGATGATACAACTCAGTGTCTGCTGCCAAAGGCTACCCCTTATCCCCCAAATTATATTAGTGTCAGCCACTTCAGCATAAAATCCAGGACTTTAGCACAAACCTGCCCTCAAAGAGCTGAAATTACTTGCCTTGATTTTGTCTCAAAGCAGGGGAGAAGCAGGCAGGTATCTCCTGTCTGTGCCATGTCTGTGGGAGGTGACCTCCAGCACAGAGACCGAGCAGGGGAGGAGGAGGAGGAGGAGGAAGAAGAGGATTAATGCCATCTTCAACAACTGAAGGGAGTGCAGCACATTCACACTTTCAGCCAGGGCATTTGCACCTGCAGGAACAAGACATCCCTAGTGTAGCTTTACCCCAAATTAGACAACCTGTCCTTCCTCTGAAGGAGAAGTTTGTACCTGGGTAGAGTTCAATAAATAAATTTAAAAAAAAATTCATGTTCCAGGGCCACAAACTGAAATCTCGTTAGGACAGGACCTCCAGAATTTTCCTCAGTACAGGTAAAATGGAAATGCAACAGATTCAAAGCTTGTCAGAAAATGGAATTTTGATGTGTACAGAGAGATGTCTTCTCTGCATCACCTTTATTTTGGTGTTTCAGAGAAACAGACAGTTTGAGTCATGCCAACTTATTTTCTTTATTTAACAGAATCACAGAATCATCTAAGCTGGAAAAGAACTTTGAATCCAGGTGTAAACCCAACAGTGCCAAGCCCACCATTAAACCACGTCCCTAAGTCCTGTGCTTGGAAGTTTTCATGCTTCCCTGAAAAGCAATGTACACCTGTTAAATACTTTTTCTTGGTCTCAATAATCACTTTTTTTTTTAAAGGAATTATCCCTTGAGTACCGTTTCATATCAAAAGATGTGATTTGCACAATGGCACACAAGTGGTTTACACATTTAATACACAGCCCACACTCTGAAGAACCTTAAGATTCCTTGCATTAAATAAGAGGCACAGTACTTCAAAATTAGGGTTTGTGAGTAGGTGGTAAACTTTTTTCTGGGTCACTGAGTAGCAACTGGGTGCTTTGAAAGCATCTTGCAGGAGCCAGGTAAGCTGTGGTTGAGCGATGCAGGTGTCCTACTGTGGTCAAATCAGAAAGACTTCTATCCTTAAGGCAGTGAAGCAATTACACCTGGTATCCTCATATCTTACTTCCAGTAAATAGGTGTAGAACAATGTGGCTTTGTAGTGCCCAGTAATAATATCAGGAGTTGGCAGCAAGAGGCTCTGAGAGTCTTTGCAGAGTTTGCTGAAACCCTGCATCCCTGTGAGGAGGAGAAGTGGTTCAGTCACTGTGCTCAGGGGTTCATCTCAGAACCAAAACCCCTGGCTTGGTGTAAAACTCCAAAGTCCACATGGCTGGGGTGAGGATCAGCAGGGGAAGTTTGCTCTCACTCCTCAGAGTGGCTGGTTTGAGGACAGAGGTTGTGCTCACACCTGGAGGGAGTCCAAACCCAAACCCCAGCTCCCGAGAGCTGCTGCCCTGAAGAGAACTTCAAACCCAGATCTGAGCTTGATGTTTGGGCTCCCCAATTCACCTGCTCTTTGTTAAACAGCAATACTGTAACAGTGTTTGCTAAAGCTCCCAGTAGAAGTGGTGTCAGTATTTCTGGTGTGGGACCATTTGTGTGGGGTTCAGAATTGTCCAGGACTCCCAAAGCGGGAGCCCACGGCAGCAGAGGAGGACTCCAAAGGGCCCTGGTGCAGAAAGGAGAGCCCAGCCATGTACCTGTGTGAGACTCCAGTGTATTCTTTCAGCTCTGACACAAATCAACTGCAGGGCACTTTGACACATCCCAGCCTTTCAGAGTGTATTTTTTGAGCTCAGCTCATTATGAGCTTCCATTCAGATGCTCTCAGCACAGATGCCTTCCTCATCAGCTCTGCACTAAAACATACAGTAAGTGAAATTCTGCCATATGTTAATACATATGTTTCAGTTTCAATAAGCATTTGATGCAGGGCTGTTTTTATTTTTTTTCCTAGGCAACAGAAATTACAGAGTTTATACTATTACCTTCCCTCTTTATTTAAATGTACTAGTGAGCTTAAATAAACTAATTAAAGTAAGGTTAGCTACGTGCAGCATAACCTGTCACAATGGTGGAAACATGTATCGATTCTTAATGGTTCAGCATTTATTTGGTTGGTCCAAACCAGCTGGGGATGGCAGAGTCAAACTGTCTGAGACTCTCTGTGATGTTGTAAAATGATGGAGAGGCAGATAGCCTGGAGAAAAGGTGTAACCAGGATTTTCACTTCATCCCCACCTCAAATTTTCCCATCTGGCATATCACAACATAATGATGTGAGTGATGTCATCAAACTGGGAGAGAGGATCTGAATGGGGCAGTTTTCTCCTTTACTGAACTTTGTAAGCTGGCCACAAACTGTAATTAGCAAGTGTCTACAGTTTATTCCTGGCAGAGGCTCAGTCCGTTTTCCACGGGCTGGAATCAGTCTGTTTAGCCACGAAGATTCTTTTTGTTTGTTTGTTTGCAAATAAACTCTTGGAAAGATCCTGGGCACATTATGAGATTTACAGATCAGTTGCTCTGCACAAGCACAGTGCTTTTACAGCAGTGCAATACCTCTGAGTAATGCTTTTGATTTAACTAGAGCTACCCTAGATTTGCACCATTGTAGGAGCCAGATTAGGGCCCATAACTCTTGCACACAGAGTTGAAAGCATCCAAGCAGTTATGAATGAGAGCAGCATTTGCAAGATAGAACAAAGAAAAACCAGCCAAAAAAAATATCCAACTTACATCAGCTTTGCCTGCTGGATTCTTTGCTTTACAGCTGGAGAAATATCCAGGCAGACCCTCAGCTAGCAGAAGCTGGCACAGCTTTGTTAAAAATCAGTGGAGCTTTGCTGATTTATATCAGCTGAGAATCACTATCTGCCCCGATGACAAAATGAGGCATTGAAACAGAGTGGGAAGGCAATAGGGTTTATCTATGGTTACAGCATTAAAGCAGCATCATAAGATAAACTAATTCTGTGTAAATCTTACCAAAAAAAAAGGAAAAAAAAAAAGAAAAAAGAAAAGGTGGTGTCTGTGGGGATACAGCACTGACTTGGCTTTCTCAGTGTTGGTTTCTGATCACTGTGCCAAGACTGGCATCTTCCCTTCCCTCAACAAATCAGCATTGCTGCTGCAAACTCTTCATTGACTGCCAATGCTGTGCTACCAATAATTTACCACGATTGGGAAACGTCTCTGCTTTCGCCCTGCACAAGAGAGTTTGCTCCTGCATGCCTGGATCTGTTCAGTTACTTACTTTATGAACTTTATTAAAAAGAATCAAAGGATTCTTTTGGGTTCATTTTTCATAAAATGTCTCAAGCATTTGATAAATAAATAATCTTCTACTTAAAATGGGCATGAATTCCCTAAAGACTCAGAGTTACAAGCAGGTATGTGCCAAGCCCAGCTCTCCTCCAGGGGGATGTATATATCTATATACCTGTAATTATAGGCTGATAATTATATCATTCCCTCTACGTATATCATCATTTGTGAATAACTCGGTAAGCTGGCAACACAGAAGGGCGGGACTGTATCATAAGCTAATAAAAAAAAGCAATTATATTTTCTTTCTGATCCAGTTCTCACCTTCCCAGTGAGATTGGGGCATTGTGCAATAAGTGAGAAATGAGGAACCTCGGAACACTTGGAAGCAAGATAAGCATCCAAATGCCTGACTCTGTCATTCAGAGCTCAGCTGAACTGTTTCACTCAGGAAATTATGGGCTTCCATGGGAACAAAGGTCCCTTCCCAGATTACCAAAAGGAGTCTGAAGTGGGTCAGAAATGTTATAAGAATAGGCTTTCAAATGGCATTTATATTATTTCCCAGGTTAATACATGTTTGAATCTAAGCACTGAAGCTAATGTGAGCAATGTCATTTCAGCTTTATGCAACCCTCCCTGCTGTACATGCAGTTCACCCCCAAAATGAATCCTGTAAGAAGCTCTCTCCACAGTCCAGCCTGCATCTCTCACCTCTTGTTTTGTAATAACTTTGCAAACAGCTCAAATAGGGACAATTTGTCATCTGTGTTGATGCAGAACCCTGCAGAAGGTGCTTTTAGAGCTGTCATATCAGAAAACACAAAATTTTACATAAGCCTTAAAAATTCAATACATTATAAACAAGTGCTTTTATTTTCTAATTTACAGTGTTCGTGCAAGACTCTAATTCCTTTCCAAGCTGCACAGCAGTGTATCCTCAATTGAACCCTAATGTACACCCACTATCTTACCCTCCAAATCCTTGGGATGGCTCATCCTCTGAAAAGCCTGGAAACAGAGCCCAGTGTTGGGGTAGGATTGAGCCTCCAGTACATAAACCAGAAATGGAACAAATCTGGGCATGTGGGAGATAATTTAGCTGTGCAGAATGAAAGCACCAAAGTTTCTCAGTTCTGGTAAATTATCGGTAGCACAGCACTGGCAGTCAATGAAGTGCCTGCTGAAATTGTGCTGATTTGTCAAAGGAGGAAGAGAAGCCAATCCTGGCAGAACAATTCCGTGCCATGGAAAAGAGAGAAAGGCAGTGTTGTACTTTTACAGTCTGTCCTTAGAGCTCTAAATGAAAGATAAGTTTTTTTGGAGGTTCAAATACTGGGAGCACAGATCACCAAATTCTCTGTACCATTTATTACAGCTTTCTGTCCCTGTGTCCCAGGCAGAGCTGCTTTACATGCGAAATGAAAATGGCTGGAGTGGGACAAATGTAGATCCAAGCTCTGTTTGGTGCTGTGCTGGTTATCTCACTCCTAAGGTCCTACTCAGCAGAAACCAAATAAGTATCATCAGAGAGTTTATTTGCACTGGAGTCTCTGTGGCTGCTGCACACTCCTGAGAGGACTGTGGGATGCTTTTCCTATTGTGTCACTATTACTGCTTAGCCCTGCAACCAGAAAAATCATAAATGAAACGTGGCTCAGTCCTAAAGGTTCTGCCTCTGGTTCAGCAGAGGGTGGAAGCATATCCTGAATGTAAACACCCAAGGATCAGGGAGGCTCCTCATCAACTCATAGCTGAGCATGTGCTTGTTACTTTGCTCTGTCAGAAAAGCTGGTGATGGGAGGTTTGAATGAGATAAAGTTTCTGGTTTGGGTGGTCTGTCCTCTATTCAGGAAGGCACCAGAAGGGAGAATGCACACAGAGAAGCAACAAAGGTGCCTGAGTTTTGGAAGTGATAAGACCCCCTCCCTCACAGGGTTATAGTCCATAACAAGCTGCCAAGCATGAGCCCAGCTGTACCTGCAAACAGGTTCTGTGTATTTTACTCACCTTTGGAAAGGTTTCCCTTACCAACCAACTGCCCATGTTCAGTTCCTACCTGTGTTTGTGGGCTCTTGCAGTTGTCTGTGTGAAAGGGAACACTCAGCCACTCCTAAGTGTTGCCAAAGTGAAATGGGTCCATTTTCCCTGCCCTTGACAAAAATGATTGCCATGCTTTTCTACGCCTCACAGATAATTAATGTATCAAAGGACTCTGAAAGCCTACACTTGGAAAATAAACAGTTCTCACTGAGGAGTATGTCCACAGCCCTATAGGAAAAAAAATCTTGTTTGGATAATATTGAAGTCTGAAGGACTGAAAGTTGGCTGTTGCATGCAACAGAGTAATTCAGTAATTCAGTGACTGAGAGAAGTCTGTGTGATAACATCTACTGAGAGTGGTGTACTGTCAATTCAGAGCACACCAGGATAGGTACTGAAGTGGGTTTTATTTGAGAGAGGGTTTTTTTTACTCTCTGGGTCAATAAACTAAAGTTGGCCTAAAATAACTTAAAATCTTTCAAAGGAGTATGATAGGCATATACTTGTTACCCTCCCAGAAGTCAATATGATACTGAACAGGAGTTAAATACTGTGCTGGAACAGGGCTCACGTGTTCTTGCTTCTATAAAACTCTGGTTTATGCTCCCTCCTGTGTACAGGGTAGTACAAAATGCCACAGCAGCACTTTCCTAGTGTTCTATGGTCAAGGACACTAAATGTCTTCACAAGCAGGAATGAATCTTGGCAAGAAAAAAAACTCTGTAAAAGGGTTAGGAATTAATACGACAGTATAACACATGGGGGAAAAAAATCAAATTCAGTTGATTAAGAAAGTTTGTGAAGAGTGTCCCAAGTTGTATTTATTTCTTCATTCAAAGTAGATTAGATTAGTAGTATTCATTAGATTTTAAGAGATACTAAACAACCTAGAGCTCCTGTTGAGTTTATAGCAGTAATAATTCCTAGAAAAATGTATACAGTTACCATAAATGTGGAATATTATTGTGCTATTCTACTCATGAAAAAGAGATAATACATATCCTAAAATACCAAAGTTTTGGGGGTTGTCAGAATTTTTACTAAACAGACTAAAATTTGGCTGCAAAAATTGACTATTGTAGAGCCAGTGCAGCTCTGGAGAAGTGAGAGAACATTTGCACATCTCCTGTCTCACGAGCAAAGTGATGACTCTTCTCCTCAGGTACATCTGTTGCTTTTTACTTTTCAACTGTCCAAGTTCAGTTAACCAAGACTGGCATCATTCACCCCTTTATTAAATCATGTATTCAATGAAACTGTTTGAGGCCAAATGAACTTTCTTTGCATGGCACTAACAATTCAGCACTTTTAGCAGAAATAAAGGAGTGAGGAGTGAATACTTGGAGAAAGAATTGTGTTTTGTGCACAGCTCTGTCTGCAATTCCCTCCTGCGGTGGCAGGAGAGAACGATAGAAATCTATCTGTTCCCAAGGTGAATTGCTTGAGAATCTCATCTTAATAGGGTGGGGGCATTGCAGGATGGGGAAGGTGAGAAGTTTCTCGCATTTCTGAGGGCTAGTCTGGGCTAATTCCTTTGTGCTTGTCGGGAGGTATCAATTCCTGAAAAGGGAGTTTTCCTTTCTCTTTCCTATGACTCGCCGGGACGGTGCCTACACGCTTCACATATCTACATACGGGCTGACTTCCCCGCCTGCTTGGTGCCTACTGGCCCCACTCCCTTATCTAATCAAGGTTCAATCAAAGTTAATTAGGGATCTAGTTTTCTGTTCCTGCATTAGGCGTAAAGCAAAAGAAGCTCCTGGGCATATCTGATCAAGGAGCTGATCTGTGTTATAACTATGTAATAACTGGCACAACTGTGTAATTACAATACAGCCCTATCTCAGGTTACATCATCATCATTATGCTTAACACTGAAACAAAGTGTGGTTATCATGATTGGTGTCAACACATTTGTGATGTGCCACCCAGCAAGAGGAGGATATACACATGTCACCCAAGCCCTACTTGAGCCTGGAAAAAAGTTTGTTCCTGCAGACAGGGCATAAGGACAAAAAGAAATACACAGAAGACTGATTATTGGAGGTTAAATTTAACCTTCCTTTACCCTTCCTCTTCCCTTCCTCAGCCAAGACTTTCACTTGTCAATGAGGACTTGACTCTGCAGTCACTGATAATAAAATGTAATCTACCTCTGGGTGTCTGTAGTCTATTTCCACACGGGAGTGGTCTGCAAAGTTCCAAGAGTGGTGTTATCTCAAAGGCTTTGCACTGAGAATGTATTTTTTAGTTCTATTTTCTTGCTTAAATGATGGCTTAATGAACTAATATGTATCTATAAATAGGAGATGCTATGGAACTTGTAAGAAGTGCAATTCACTTGAAGGAAAGCTAGTATCAAAAATAACATTTCTGAATTTCTGCTTCTTGCTGAGTTGAGTTATAGAATATTAGAAAAGCCATATTGCACAGCTTTTAGTCACTAATATTTATGTGCACTCTTAAATATCAACAGCTTCAGCCATTTTTTGTTAATGATAGGTCTGGATGTGATTTCTTAGCTGAAGACAGCTTCCTTAGCTTACCTCATATCATGGCATCTGGTATCTCTAATTGGAATAATTTTCATAATAACCATGAGCAATATACATTACCATCTAAATATGAAGGCTGACTGCAATACAGACTTGTCTACTTTTTAAGTATCCAGGTTCAGCTTTTTAAGTATCCAGGATCCTGTCCAAAGCCCCTTAGACTCGAGGGAAAGACTCCTGCTGATGTGTCTTGTCTAAATTAGATGCAATGGATCAAAAAACTCTCCTAGACCCCATAGAGGAAAACTGAAATCTATTCAAGGATAATAGGTTTCAGTGTAACTCTTTCAAACCCTTCCAAAGGTGGTGTCCCATTGTGTCACTAAATCAGGCCTAATTCAGTCGGGATTTAGATACTTGCACAACTTGAAATGCCAGAGTAGCTCTGCAGATTTTTAGGGAAGTTCAAGGCATTCAGTAGGTTGTTTCTCGCTAGTTTACTACTTATGAGTGTTTAATTGTTAAAAAAATTTACTGTTTCATTAGTAGTAATAGAAGTTTACATAATTCATACAGAAACACATGCTCAATACTAATTTTTATGGTGGTATGATCTTGTTTTGAATTAATATCAGAAAAAACTTGCACCTATGTAACAATCATAAATTATTAAGATATCCACAGCCAAAGTTTTCAGCTACTAACTTAGCAGTAGACATTTATGTTATGGTCCAAGTGTGATGTTTTATATTCATCACGATCAGCAGTTCTCACTAAGATAAAAATACATTAATTCACCTCAATCTGGAGAGTTTCTCCAAAAGGGACAAGAAATTCTACTGTCAAATTAAAAGGAAAAGAAGGGATTAGAGTCCCCTAACAACTGCATGCACAGAGTTTGTTTAAACTGAAATTTTACATAAAAAGGTGCAAATCCTTTTAAAAGAGAACCATCTCAGATTGCATTTTCTTGCTTTCTCCCATATAATTGTAAACAGCTTTGATTTCAAAGGGAAAATCAGACAATTATTTTATAATGAGAGGTGTGGTCTAGTGATTCGAGCATCAGACTGGCAGCCAAAAACCACTGGAGTTTTAATCCTGGCTCTGACACTGACACCATCTACTGCCTTGGGCTAATCACCATGGGTTTGACTGAGATCTGCTCCCCATGGCTGCAAGAGGCAGGGACAGCTGCAGAATTCCCGATTCAGAGCTCCAGAGGTGAGCAGGAACCTTCCTGTGCTGCACCCAGCTCCTGCCCAGCACGTCCCTGAACTGAAGAGCCCCATCCCTGACCAGAGGAAGGCATTAAACCCACACAATTTCACCTCAGGCAAGCTGAGGTTCAGGAAAGCCATAGTTGCTAAGTGCTGTCAATAAAAGCTTTAAAAGCTCTTTGCATAAGCATATTTGAGTAGGTCTGTGCTTTGAAGAAAGCCTGCTGCTTAGGTCGAGGGATGAGTAAAGCCAGTCTTGCCTTTAGAACACTCCCGACACCTGGGGAGATTTTTATTTCCTTTAAGCACCTCGTAGTTAAATTTTTAGTCATTGTTTTCTTTCTTCCTGTGTGCACCCATCCCCCGGTGACCCCCAGCTTTTCCCTGTCCTTTGCTTCTCACTACAGCTCCTCCTGTCTCATTGAGTTGTCTGATTTCTTATCCTTGATTAATACAAACACAGACAAAACCTACATCCTTGGGGATTTTAATTGGAAGGTTGATAGCCTTTTCTTCTCTGCTTGTACATTTTCCATCGCTTCAGCTTCCTTGAGGTCCACAGACAGACTTTCAATCTCCCCCTCACATTCACCATCATGTTCTTGATCTTTGCTTGCTTGGGGCTTGACTCCTTCTAATATAAATGTTAGGCATCTTGCCATTTCAGATGACAGATCAGCTCTTTGATGTGTCTAATTATGATGGAGAGGGGGCAGAGAAAGCAGGACCTCCTAAAGCCAGGATAAATTTGCTGTCCATATAAACTTTGAGCAGCAATGTGTCCCCCTGCTTCTCCTCTGGTACGTGACAGCACGCTGGCCTCAAATCCTGCTCAACCCAAAAGAGTTCCATGAACACCCTGTACAAGGGAAGATTTTACTTTTGAACCTTTTTGATTTGAAAGAGGAAATCTGGCAGCAGCCAGGATGCCAGAATGGTAGGGAGGGGTAGCAGAATGGGGAGCTCTACCTCAACTTTGCATGGCAAAAGCAGAGGTGGCTGACTGAAAGCAATCTAGTGAGAAAACCTTGTTCCTCCACCTCACCTCGCTCTCCCTTTTTTGCCTGCATGGAATAGCAGCAAACTGACACTTAGTATTTATGCTGGTGCTTTGCAAAAGTCATCAGGTTCAACCCCACAACACATTTCTATGGTGAATTTTCAGTTTGGTTTTAGGGATGCTGTTCAGAGAGAACAGCTCTGCTGCTCTGAGGGCTGGAAGCTTCGGAGTACAGCAGGCTTCAGTCACTTCTCTTGCTCTGAAGTAATTGAGACACTTTCAGAGCATCCCATACCAAGTTCTTTCACTTCAGTTAAGAACCAAACCTGTGGTGAAGCAGGAACAGGACTCACTCTGGAGTTGGTGACAACCAGAGCTGAATTCAGCTCTCAGCTGATGTTCAGGACCTTTCCATCATCCCTCTCTACATTTGGAGAGAAGTCCTTGCTCGGTAGAAGGCAGAGAAGACTGGACAGGCCATTTAAGAGTGAAACCTGTCTAAGGGCTGTACTGGCACATGTGTTTGCTCACAGAACTGATGTACAGCTTCTACCTGTGCTGCAGAGACATGGCTGCCCTGCTCAGACCAGGGCTCAGTTGAGTTGTGTGCTTTTATAAACACATGAAAGGCCACGGTCCCGGCCCTGAGGTACTTAAGTCATTAGTAAATCTCACAGACACTTCTTAATATGAATTTATTGTTGATCTGTCTACCCCAGAGCTTGAAATTCTTTATCTGCCAAACAGGCATAGCAGGAGTTTCAGCATTTCTTCCCCTTGTAATACCCAGCTAATATGCTTCAAGCCTGACCCACAATGATCATCTCCTGAGAAGAAAGTTTGGTTTAGTCTTCCTCCTATTCAGCATTCAGCCCTTGATCTTTCTATCAAAATGGGAAGTCAGTACCAGTGAAATGAACACTGATCAACCCTGACAAAACCTTTCACCTCCTTTCCTGTGGTCAGCTGGGGCTGCTTTTGTGCTGTTGTCCTTGAGCAAAGTCTTGAGTGAAAAGGTTCCTCCCGCCTCTCTTACCCCTTCACTTACCAGAGCAAGTGCAGAAACCTGCTTTAAATGAAACAGCCCCCAGGTGAAGGGAAGCAACGTTCCAGTGTGCAGACTGACAGTCTGAAAGGCAGCAGGGAAGGAGATCTCTGTGCAGCAGCAGTGGAGGGAGAGCAGGGAACATCTATCAATATTTACTGAGCAGCATTGCTTTTCCATTTGGTGTTTCTCAGCCCTTCATCTTTATAGAGCCCCGCCCTATAATGGCTTTGTCCTTATTCCAAGGAATAAGGACATTATTCCTTTGCATTGCCAAGCAAGAGACCCAGTTTGTGGCTCTGATCGTTGTTGACAGGGCTGAGGAAGATCATGGAAGCCTTTCTCTCCATGGGTTCTCTCTACACACCCCAGAGAGGAGATTAATCATTTTTGAAAGCATCTCCACCCTACAGAAAGGTCACAAGAGTCCTGGGGAAGATGAATAAATGGGGGTTCATGAAGGCTCTGTAGTAACATGGGAAGGACCTCTTCCAGCAAAAATATTGCCAAAAAATTCTTGACAGTGGCAGTTTCAGAGGAGCTGGAGGTAGGCAGGTGATGTTCTGGGTTGCCATTTTTCACACAGTGCAGCACAGTCCCATCACTTCTACAGGTGTATTTTTTGTTTGCATCAAGTTCTCGTCACTGTGTGGCCTGTGACCTGTGGGATGTGCTGATTGAGGCTGTAGGAGAATATGTCCCTGTCACCTTATCTTCCATAGACAGTCAGCTGTCTTTTGGATTCACTTGGAGCTGTGAGTTTGGGCATGATTTTGCTTTAGTTATTTTATGCCAACTCTATCACCTTAATATTTATTGTTTTGGCTCTGGACAGTAGAGCTAATTAATGTTTTATATACTCTTGAGTATCCTCTTAGTGTTTCACACATCTTTTGGGGTCTGATATACTGAGACCCTCAATCCAACAGCATTTACTTCACCATAAAGTAGAATAAATCTACCAGGAAAACCAGCAGGAGTTCGGCTAGGGCAGTGGAAAAATCTTCTCTTTAGGTTTTCCATTCCCTGATTTAGGCTGGGGTAGCTACATTGCCATGTGTGCTCTTTCTAAGTAAATTCCATACATTTGATGTGTACACACAGATACGTGCAGACACACAGTGCAGGGCATTATCCTACATTTCAAAATCAAATTACCTGTGCTAATATTCATTTAAAGACACAATGTTAGACAGTCGTGTTGCTGGAAAGAGGGGGGAAAATGTCTGAAATGGACTGATGCAATTTTGTCAGATTATCATAAACTCCCAAACCTAAGCTACAAGAATAGCTGATCCTGACAGATGCTTGCGGTTGGAGTGCCCACATAGGGAGAAGTCTGATTATGTGTCGGGTGGGAGGCAAAAAGACAGAAGAAAGTTGATTTGCTTTATCCTGTCAATCTAATGATTCACTTTGCAGGTCACACTTTATCTACACACAGTGTTTATTTAGACAATGAAACCATCAGTGTCATTGATAGAATCTAACACGCCAACAGAGATATTTTACTTTCTTGGTATTTTTTATTGTTCCTGGAGTATGTAATCCTGCCACAGAAGTATTTTTATGGAAATAATATTTTGTTATAAGCACTATCATCGTGTATTGTAATTATTATTTTGTTTTACCCTGCCCACACACAAAACTGTTTGCATTATATTCCATTGAAAGATACATTTTAAGTTCTCTCTGGTAGTCATGAATAATGTAAATTGACAAGAACTATTATGGAGGCAGGTAGACAAAGAAACAGAAAGTTAAGTGGTTTCCTTTCTTTTTATGGCAGAGTGACATTTACCTGTAAGTGCATTTGATTTTAACACAATAGGATGAGTCTCTGCTGTGCTGGATTAGGATTGAGGCGTGCGGAGGAGTTCAGATAAAGAGTGGGCACTGAGAAATGCCCTCGCCAGACCTCTCCAGGGAGGGTACTTCAGCAGCAATAGCATGTCAGAATGTCTTTTTTTTTTAGTCCTTGCATCCAGCTGACAAAATCTTTCCTTGTTTCTGTATCTGTAATTCCAAGAGATCTCTCAGTGCTTCCCACAGCTGTCTAATACTTTGTGCTTGTCACATCACTTTCCAAAAAAAGGGTCAATGTCACTTTCCCACCCTGACAGACAGAAAAACCAAGGCAAGGAGAAGCTGTAGATGAATGAGGGTCACTTGGAGGCCCAGGACCAGCTCTCCTGGTGTGTGTACCCACAACCCAGATTGGTACTGCCTCTCACATTGCAGCTACAAAATTCATCAGTTCCCCTTTTCCTCAGACTTGCCAGAACTGTACTAGTTGGGTCTAACTCTCCTGCAGTTACACTGAATTTAAATCAGAAATAACTTCAGTGGGTGGGATTCTCACTTTTGCAAACAGGAGTGTTCCCCCTAAAACCAGTGGAGCTCATTTTTAGGTCTGAGAAGGTGTGGCTGCTCTCACATCTATAAACATCCCACTAAGTATAAAATACTTTATTTCTCTAGTGTGACACATTTACCACCCTCCCCGATCCAGCTTTTCCCTGCAGTGTAACTTTCCATGTCCTCGAGGTTATGCTGGGTAAGAGGGACAAAAGCCACTCAACCCTTGTCTCCAATAAAAACCCAATCAACCAAATAAACAAAAGCAAACAAAAAACCAAGTAGGCATCACATGGTGATGGAGATATTCCCTCCCCCAAGGGAGTCACAGGTCTGCAAGTGGAGAGGTCCTTTGGGAGAGCTGACATCCCTCTGCTTTTACAGAGGAGCAAAAAGGAGTACTGTGGTTTAATCTGCCCATTTTCCTTGAAGGAAAAACTTCAGAGAACATTACCCAGGCTGCCTCCCAGAGCTTTTCTACTTTTGTGATCTCTGCTTTAAGTTTCTGTGCAGGAGCAGGACAGGCTCTGGCTGATGACAAATGTGACCTGTCCCACCGAGTTATTGTTGCTCGCTGTGGGGGATGAGCTTTTGCAGTCCTCTGGTTCCTGGTGACGTAGTGCAGGGTGCACACACACACCACAGTTGTGTCTTGGGGCTTCAAATGCCTTTATCTATGTCATGCATTGGTTTTTACAGTTTGCTATGAATCACTGATGCCTGCTGGGAACACATACCCGATTCTGGTTATTTTTATTACAATGTTATAATGGGCACAAGGACACTTAAAAGTGGAACAACTGAGCATCTCTTGGTAGCCAGTGCTGTGCAACTCTCCTGGGATGCCTGAGAACACTGAGTTGTGCTGCTGAACTGTCTTTCTGTGGTGAAAAGAAAATAATTCCAAGGTAGTCACTGTGTTGTGTAGTAACTCTACCCATGTGAATGATGGAAGGGTAGCTAGAACCCTGTATCAAGTCCTGGAATACGTGCTCAGAGCCCTTGATAAGCTGCAGGTTTCCTCAGTGAGGGAGGATCAGTCATTTAGACATTCTGGTTATATTTCAGCTGTGGCACAGCTCTCTCTGTTACATGATTCCATGTCCTGGGATGTCCAGGAACTAGGCTGGAAAGTTTTGTGGCTGCCTTGTAGCCAGAATCCCCTTGGGCTGCTGGCTTTCTTACCAGCAGTAAATCAATGGGCAGAGCCATGAGATGAGTGTCAGAATCTCCTTCTGATGAGAAACTGAGACATAGCTTGGAAAAACACCTGGAGAGCAGGTGAAGAAAAAGGGATTAATGGCATGCTGGGTTATCACACCATGATGATGCTGCGTGGTAATGCCAGGATCAGTACATTAAAAGATATAAGAAATCCAGTATGATGGGAAAAGGGAACATATAAACCCCAAGTTTAACAGCTACTTGTCAAGGGAGTGAAGGTTTCAGCTTTGAAGGTCACAGTATTTGAAGGACAAATATTTCTGTACTCAGATGATAGAGAAACAGGGAGCAAAGAAACCAGCCTGACAACAGCTGGGCACTCAGCTCCTCTGCTATGAGGGTTTAGCGTTGGGTGATTCCCGAAATGTTTGTTATGGGTCATGAGCATGTTAGAAAAACATCAAGATGCTCAGAGAAAACAGTAAAGGGAATGGCTGAAACAAACAATACTCAATATGAAATACCAATATCATCTGGAGTTCTATTAGCTCTGGAGTGCTCAGAGTGGACTTCATCACTTCCAGTTTAGGTAGCCAGAGCCAAGAGAACTGATTTCTTCACAGCACACAGCCAGCAAATGGTAGAATTGGGACTAGAAACCAAATCTTTTTACTCTTTGCAGGAAGTAAACAAATAGGTTTGTGGTAGTTTCAAAAGACGTGGCTATAAGAGGAGTTGAAATAACTGAACTCGGTTTTCTAACCCCATTGCACAGGCTGTGGCCAGGTCTTTGAATTCTGCTTTGTGCTTTAATTCTCCTGTGCCACTGCACACAAAGTGACAGTCACTTTTACAGTAAAATGTTTAGCCCAAACTCTGCCTTTGGGTACAGAAGGAAATTGCAGAGAAGAGACACCACCATGTCCAGCTGATTGGGATCGTGGCCATGTGCCAGACATCATCTTTTGTGGCAATAATTCCTTCCCAATGGCAGCCTGAGCTATTTGCCTGTCATGATTTGTCTTTTTTGTGCTTGGGGAATGCTGGCTGACCTTTGTCTTTGATGTTGCTTGGCCCTTTCCTTGCAATAGGGCAGTTCAGGAGGCCATGACCACATCTGCTTTGGCTGGTTCTGTTATCAATTAATTTGTCCTGCCACATCAAAGAAGAGAGATAAAGCTGTAGCATTTCCTTACCACAGATTTTTATCTTCACTCTCCAGTTCACCTCACAACACACGCACCTTCCACCTCCACAGCAAGCAGAGAGAGAGAGAGATAGACACAGAAAGAAACAGAAATTATATCCTAATAGCCTCCCTTGAGTGCTGATGGCACCTGGGTCTCTGTGTGCTGAGCCTTACACCCACTTCCAATCTGGCCTGGCCACAGCCAGGCAGTTGCTTACTCCCCCAACAAGTTATTTGTTTTTCTCTCTAGACAAATCAGTGATGTTAGAATGACAAATAGCAGTTATAGCTTTGCACTTAGCTGAGTATAATTTCAGCCCATCAGTACCATCTGTCTCCGTTCTTGGGCTGCAGCTCCATTATGTGACAGCCAAAGATCCTCAAGGACAAAGAGCCCAACTCACATGGACAGATATCTGAGGGGTCAGAATCTGTGCCTCTTTGCCCTCTGTGGTTCATTCCAGTGGTGACCTAGAGAAAATGAAGGTGGGACATAGAGCCTAACCCAAATTCAAACTTCCTGAGCTGTGCCATGCTGAGCCTTGATTCTCTTTGTCCAGGAATTCTGTGCTGAGATTGATACTAAACACCATCCAAACTTATCTGAAGACTTGCTGGGGTGGTGATGTTTTTTTTGGCTTTGAAATAAGTCAGGCTTATTTCTAGGAAATTTTGTGTTCATTTACTACAAGTCATAGAAGAGATAAGAAAATGCCTCTGCATAGTAGGTATTAGTATTATTAATATTAATACTAAACTTTAGGATTAATAAAATAACCTAATCTGTTTGTGATAATCTCACTTTGTAGTTCTTGAACTGCCTTGTTTTCCAAGGAGCAATTCCTCTTGTCTCATGGCAATCACCAGGAAAAAAGATGCTTAGTGAAGATACCAATCTCCATCAAATTTCAGGAGAAGATTGCTTCTATCCTGATTAGGTCTTTCCCTGTCTCCAGAAGCATCCTCCTTTCCATCTATGACCTTTCAAAGTTCCTTGTTCCCATTCTGTATGAAGTTCAAACTTGTCTTCCTCACTTTGTCCATCATCTGTACTGTCTATCAGTTATTTATCTGTCATCTCCTCTGTCTCTGCTCCTCTTCACCATGTGTCCTGTTGAAAACTGGCCACAGAAAATAAAGTGAGGCATTTTAAAGAGTTTTTAGAATTACTGTGAGGTGGCTCTGTCACAGTAAAGTAAAAGGGCCAAAGTAAAGTACTGGGCTAGGAGCAACAAGCCAAAAGGAAACACCAGTGAAAAGGATTTGTCTGCATGTATATAAAATAATTTGTTCAAAGTCTTTGGGCACTCGCCTTTTAAGAGCTCAATTCCTATTTAACCACACCACAAAATGATCAGATTTGCAAAACAGCTCAGTTTGCTGAGCACAGTCAGAGTGTCATGTGTGTGTGAAAATCTGATCCTTCTGTCACCAGGCATGCTGGGGACTGGGTAGGACCAGCATGTAGGGATCTGTATTCCAGCTTTGGCCTCATGTCCTCAGACTTTCTTGATTTAGTTGTTTTCTCTACAGTTTTGCTTGCTTGTTACTTGTTTTCTTGTTTGCTTTCTCTCTGACTCNTCTCTTTCTCTCTCTCTTTCTCTCTCTCTCTTTCTCTCTTTCTCTCTTCTCTTGTTTATTATGTTTTCTGATGAGTAATTTGATCACATCCCAAAACATGGAGAAAGATCAGGCTTGGAACCATTTTGCATGTGCAATGAAAAAGCCCAGTCCTCCCCAGTGTGGCTGGGAATGTCCTTCTCTCTCATTGACTAAAAGCCCTGTGTACCTTGCAGGATCAGTTGCATTCAAAAACCTGTCCTTTCAAATTTGTTTAGGTAAAGTGCAGAGTGCAGATGATTCCCAGAATAGCTCTTCTGGCTTCATTTGGAATGACAGCAAAAACAAATCTGGACTTGGCTTTTCATCTCAATGGAAGGGCATATGAGAAGCAGTGAGAATATGTCATTGTTCGTAAAGGACAACGTTACATGAGAGCGAGCACAGGAGAGAGGCAGGGGGAAAGAGATTTTTCCTCTCTGCTAAATAAGGGCCATTTTGAGGTGTGTGAGGACAGCAGGGGTCAGCGAGTGCTGGAACTGACTCTGAACTTCTGGCTGAACAATCTCCTGGAACTAAAACCAAGAATACCTTTATCTTCAGCGACCTGCCGGGAGATGTTCCACAGCCAGCTTTCTCCACAAGAGCCAGGTTACAGTGTCTGTACATGACAGCAACTGAAGCAAAAGCTTTTGTCTTTTAAAACAGACTGGCTCACACACAGCAGAGTAGACTCAAACCTGATATTTAATATCAGACACTGTGCAAGAATCCCTTTGTAACACAAGAGCCATAAACCATGAGATTATTTGCCACATAAGAGGGAGATGGTGGGTGCAGGTGTTCACACACCATGGCTAATTAGAACAGGAACAGATGAGTCACAGGAATTAGAATTCCTTCAGTAAGGATCTGCTCTGCACATTGGTCTGCTTTATCTACCAGGTACTACCTGAGCCATGTTTTCACCATGAACCCAATCTGTTTGGCAGACACTCCTTCAGCCTCACTGCTTCCTTGCCTTAGGAAGGGAGGAAAGGCTGAGGTCCCCATTTGCCAGAGAGGTGATTGCACTGAGCTTCCATGTCAATTGCCTGCATACACACTCAGTGTCAGAACCAGAAATAAAGTCCAGGAGTTTTGATTCTTAGTCCTCTCCCATCAGGCACATTCTTCTGAGCTTGCTTTACCTGCATATCAGGGATTTTATGGGCAACTACAGAGACAGAGAACAGATTGCCCCCCAAATGGGGTCTTCAATCACTCAACTTTTATCACTGAGAGACAGTAGCTTCCCTCCCTACCTCCTTGAAAACCTTTTAAAATAAACACAGGTACATTAGAACAACAGCCCTTCAAAAAGGGTCCCTTCCTCCCCCTTACCTTCCTTGCTCTCCTGTCATTAAACAGAGCAGAGCCATCCTTACATGTGACATTTGGACACATTGACTTAAACTATTTACTTTAAGCTTTTTTTCCTCTCATTCAGGATAATTTTCATTCATTTTTCAAGTGTTTCAAAATTTCTTTCACCAAATCCCTAGATCATGTGATTCAGAATGAAGCAATGGGACTTGTGCCATTCTGATAAAAGCACAACCCTGAAGCTTCCCTACTTTTCCCACAGCCCCCTTCTGTTTACTCTTTAACTCACTAATTATGCTGACAAAAGGAAAAATACAGCAGGAATCATAAAGGAAATATCACTTCTAAAGGCCAGTTTTATTTCCTTACCACAGATACTACCTTGCTGGTTAAACCATTGAGTAATTGTATTCTGGGCTTAGAGTCAGTGGGTCAGATTCTGGTTTGAATTTTATCGATAAAAACAACCACTCCAGGGCAACCTTTCATAAAATATTCTTGCTTTCAAACCAGTGTGCTCTGCTGCTTGAGGATACCTTCCTAAACCAAATCCTAACCTAGAATTACCACATTAATGTCAGTGGAACTGACAGGTGACAGAGTTCAGACTCAGAACTCCCTCACAAGGGTTTTTTCTCTCTCCCAGCAGTGGAAAGCACCGAGCAGCTTTCACACAACCCTCCTGACTTACACTCCCTGCTCAGCAGAAGCCTGGGAGCTTTGCTGGGTAGGTTGGAGGTGCAGTAGCACAGGTGTGTTTCTGAAGTGAGGATGTGCTGTGCTGCTGTGGATCCTGCAGTGGCAAGGACTGAACAAAGATCTGCTTCCTACCCTCTTATCATAAGCTTGGGCAAGGTATTCCCTCTATATCAACCCTTTCTTTTTTTTTTTTCCTCTCTCTCTCATTCTTTTCTGTCTTGCTTAATGGCAACAGGAATATTTTGGACATTTCCTCAAGTTTTGTACTAGCTCCATCTAAGGAATATCTAAGTCACCTCTTTTTCAGAATGCACAAAAGATGGTACAGACGGTAAGATTTAGGGATGAAGGAACAGCTGAGTGATGTCAAGTGATGTTCCCATTACAGAATGGTCACATCAGTTGTTGGGTAACTGCAGCTGCAGTTTGTGGGACTCCTGGGACAGCAACTTCCAACAAAGTTAGGGCTTTTTCTGTGCACATAGTTTGAATTAGGGGAAATGCTCAAAATATATAAACAGGAACTAGTCTTGCAGAGAAGATAAGCTTTGGAGTAAGGGGGCTGTCTCTTGCAATCTGTATTTAGTGTCTACCGCAGTGGGGACTAATTTCATGCTGGGCCTCTGGATCCTGGGCCTCTCTTAATGTGTGTACTGCTGCAATACACAGAACTACTTCCTTCCATTGACTGCCTTTTTGTTGCATTGTTTTGTGTAATTGACTCTCTTTTTCATCCAGAGGCCAAAAAGTGATTATTGGAGATTGCCAGCTCCAGACCTGAATTGTTTCATTCAGGAAGTTAATTAAAATCAACCCACCTCTTCAGAAAACCTTTTCAAATACAGTGTAGATGCTCCTTTCATCTCTGTGTTACTCCTTTTTTTTTTTTTTTTTTTTTTTTTAAATCAGTACTCCTTAAATCATGGAAATAACTTGGCAAAGGAGCTGAATTACAAGAAAAATCAGTTAGGAACGTAGGTAAAGGCACATAATAGGTCTTTAGAGGAGAGGAATGAATTTAATTGAGTGAAAGCTCAGAAAACCCAAAAGTAAACTCAGGGTCATCAGCATGCTTCTTTCACTTATCCCTCAGTTGCACTTCATAGATCCAGGCTTCCTTTTGCTCTGCTGTTATCACACTTTCCTTTTGCTGTGATTTATTAACTGTGGAACTGTCAAATTATGAAACTGAGGTTCTAGAAATACTTATTAATGTTTGAGAAATTCATTTCACACTTGAATACTTTTTCTAACACTTACTAATGTCCCTCATTTTGGTCATGTGGGTCTGCAGGGCAAGAAAACAAGGTATCTTATTATATATTTAGCATGTGGAGATGAAAGATGAAAAAAATGTATTTTGAAACCCCCTCAAACATTGCAGCAGCCTCATGCATTTGGTCCTTGTGCTGTTGTATGTGGTGGCTGTGTGTGGATGTGCACAAGCAGGGCAATGTCTGTACATTCAGTGACACCATTCCAGCTCCTTTTCAGTCACTATTAAGAAAGCACTTCTAATCCCCTCTGAGAAGCTCGAACATAAAATTCCTTTCATGCCAGTTTTGTCTTCCTCAATTTGGCAAACACTGACCTTCCCCCTGTGATTCCAATGGAACTTGTAATTCAAAAGGCATTTCTGTTTATTATTACCCTGTAAGTGTACAAGAATCATCAGGGATGCCAGTACTGCTCAGGCAACAAGGTTACTCACTGAGCTCTCTGTTGCAGCTTTGTACTGCAAACAAAAATACAGAGGCCATAGATAAGTTATGTTTACTTACTATTTAATAAGAATAATGAGCCTAAACCAATCACTGAGTAATTACTTGCCTTAAGATCCTTTGCCACACTTATTTCCCACACAAAGTTTTCTGATGGAAATTAATTTAAAAAGTAGAAACAAAGGCCACCAAAAATGTCAGAGTTTATGAATTTGCTCTTACAGGACTGGAACATTTCTACCTCTTGACACTCAGTTTTGAAATGTGTTATGTTACAACAGTATCAAATTTAACAGTTCTGAACGGGTATAGTCTTACTTAAAAGGAGGTTTTCCTTAAAAATATAATTTTGCACAGAATACTGAGCTCTGTGTTTCCATCAGCATTGATGAAGTCTAGTTTTGCATTTAACCTAATCTGCTCAAAGTAGTTCTATTATCCTTCATACTTAAAGAGACATCATCTGATAGGAAATGGCTGCAATACCTCCAGCTTTCCTAAAATACTGACCGTTTCAACCGTTTCTTAAGAAATACTCACTGGGGACTGCAGCTCTAAACACACTTCTGTTTTAAAATGTCACCATCTTCTTTAGCTTAAGTGGGGGACTCCTAACAGTGTGTTGCTGGCCACCCAAAGGCCAGCCAGAGAAAGGAGTGACCACCAGATATTTTTCCTTGAGTTGTCTCTCCACAGTGCTTTTTTCCCTTTGCTACCTCACTGGTTCTACCTATGATTTCTAAATGACCATAACATCCTTTCCTCAGGCAAGTATTTCATGCCAGCATTGGCAACATTGTTTTTTCAAAGGAAACTCCAGTAACATTTATAGTCTTTCACATTTGGTAAACTGCTCCTGATGAAAACAGTGTGCAGCAGAAGCACCTTCTTCAATGCACAGGTGTCCACTGCACTCTCAAATTATCAGACTTCATCAGAGGAAAATGACCCCACCTTTTTGGCAGAAGTAACATGGAAGGCATAATTTATTTTTTTACCTTCAATAAGAGGGGGGAATTCTGGTCTTCTTTAGTCCAGCACAGCAGCCAACAATGGGGTGGGCTGGAGTGTTTGCTCTGCTGTCTCTTCTGTTTAAGCTGAGGACAAGAAAAAATGTTAATACAACAGTGAATCCTTGCTGGGACCTGACCCTGATTGCAGCTCTGCCCCACAGATCTGCAGGCCCCTCAGTGCCCATGTTTTCAAACCTGACAATATCTTAGGGCTTAATTTTGGAAGGAAAATGCTCATGTGTGAGGGTAACCCCCCTTTAAATTCTGTACACACAAATGCAGCAGCTCTTTCAGATCAGCATGTGCTCATTTGAAAGTTTGTCTTTCAGCACCTCTCCTCTTTCTCTTTCTTTGCTACTGCCCTTTGAATTTTGTGTCTGTAGACTTGAAAACTTGTGCCATGTGGAAGTGCCCCAATTACATCAGCTAAAACTGCAGTTTCTTCCTTAAGCTGTACACACTGGTCAATATTCACTTTGCAAATAGTTCTGCTTTTGATAAATGCAACTTAATTTTTGTGTGGAACAAGTTTTGAAATATTATCTCCATGGACATTTTTAAACTTGACAGGTCTGTTCTACAAATCGTTTATTTGTTTTAATGTTTCTTAGCATCCCTGAATCTAAAAGCATTTCATAGATACATTCCCCTGATCATTTGATTAATAACAATTTAGCTCACAATAAATGCATTCCCTTTCAACCAGAAACTGAGATGCAGGTGTCTGAGAGAAGGGCTATTGTTTTTAGAAGGATAATTGGATTCTGATTTCTAGAACTCACCTTGCTGAGGGCTCAGCTCTTCTAAAAAATGCTGTCTACAAGGGTCAGAAAGAAACTATTAAATTGCCTGACACCTATTCATCTACTCCTCTTTTAGGTCCATAGCCGTGAACTGAGCTCATTGAAATAAAATCTCATACTTGTGAGATCATGTGTTAGAAAATCAGTCCTGGTGTGCCCAAAGAGTTGGCCCAACATTACATTATTTCCTTATACAAACAGTAACAAAATATGTTCCCCCCCCCGCCAATGTATTTTATTTTAGGTAAATGCAACAGGAAAGAACAAAAGTAAAATTCCCATTTGTGAAAGCACAGCATGTGCAACTTCACTGTAAGAGGCAGCAAAAGGTCTAAGAGCAAAAAAGGACTACTGAGACCTGCACACAGAGAGTTTCTCATAAATTAGCTCAGAAAACCAAAGGTAGAGCACTGCATGCTAGAGAAGGCTGGAAGCACAAAATATTTTTAAAGTCCTTTAGCAATATTAAAATTCTGCTCAGAAATAGCTATTGTAATGTGATTTTCCCTTCTCCTTGCTTGTGAATCAATTGTGCAGCCATTCTCTTTGTTAAAAAATTTCAAAACTCTAATAAAATGGATTTGGTTCCCACCCTGGAAAAATGAAGG
The DNA here is from genome assembly GCA_013399835.1 of Leptocoma aspasia. NCBI lineage: Eukaryota > Metazoa > Chordata > Aves > Passeriformes > Nectariniidae > Leptocoma > Leptocoma aspasia. Next base: position 444,342 of record VXAX01000979.1, on the reverse strand, counting down.
AAAGTGCTTAATGCATTGGTGTTGGGGCACAAAGTGCATTTGTTGTGCTGCTGAATGTAACACGATCTGAACCAAGGCAGGAGAATGAACACTTTGCAGCCCCTGATGGATTTCAGATTTATTAGACACTGGAATGTTTTTTTTCCCCCCTTGTCTATAAGAACATGGTGTGTAAGATGATAAAGGGCAGGAATAAAGGGAGCAGACATTGTAGCCCTTAAAATTAAAAGAACTGTTTCTAGATTTTGAAAGTGTCAATGTATGAAAAAGCAGCCTAAATAGAAGTGTTGCATTATTCAGTATGCTTTCCTCTTGGAAAGAAAAACATTCTGCAACCACTGACAAAGCTATGGACGTGTGACTAATACTACTTTTATTTTCCTATATGGAGAAAAACCCCATCACAAAGCCTAAATGGAATATTTATGCTGTAAGATAATACACTCGTACCTGTAAATTATGAGTGCAAGTTGTAATAATTCATCCTTAGTTTCATTACTCATGCACTATGGATCTTTCAAGATTAGGGATGGATTTGTTATGCCACTACATTCCAGTATATGTTTTCCCTTTTTAACCCTCTCTCTCTTCTCTGGCACACACATCCTGTACAGTAGGAGCAAATTTCTTTGCAACAACCCATACAGACTGTATGAGCTACACAGAACTGGCATCCCTTTCAAAGGACATATTAATGATCCATTTTATGATGTTAACCAGGCTGAAAAAAAATTAGCTCAGGGCAGAGGGATATAATTTCAAATAAATTTGGAGGAAAGTTTCCTATTCAGAGAAGAGCTCCAAGGTGTAACATTAATAAAATGCTGTTACAGTCTAATGTTACAGGATAGTTCTCTTGAGCTTCCAGGATGGGAACCATAGTGGTCTGCTTGTAGTAGCAGGAGTTCTGTTCCAGTATCTATGCATTGCTTTGTAAAATGGAACAGCAAAAGTCTGGAATTAATTGCTTCAAAGATTAGAATTCCCATTAAAATATAAACAACAAAGCTATTCACTGAAAGCGAAGTTATGTTTAATATATAAGCAGAGGAATAAACAAGTTCTGTTCTTCTATTTTTGACTCTGTATTTTTAAGTGTCTGAAAGTGATGTACGTCTGACAGACATGACAAGGCCAAGGAGACAGTTTGGGCCAGGGTTCTGAGCACTGGCACTCCAGGCTCTACTGGGGTCTGCTACTGAGTTATTGTGTAATCTTGGCTGAGTCATTTAAATTCTTTATGCTCTGATTTCACCAGTCTGTAAAATAGGTGTAATCCTCCCCCATTTACCTCAGACAGCAGAAGTATCTATAAAACATCTTAGATGGCATGATATGTTCAGGCAAATTTCACTTCAGTAAAACATTCTCTTTATGAGCTGTATTTGACCACAGATCTTTTCGTCCTGCAGATCTCTGCCCCCAGACACACACATACACAGCCATGTCATTGTCGCCTGAAAGATGAGAAGATCATGCCTTTACTGTGAAATCAAAACCATCATTCTGCTGCTACAGCTGCAGAAATTGCATTAAGTTTAAGTCTTTTCAAAGACCAAATCTTGCTTGTCTTAATCAAGTGAGAAGTCCCAGTAAAAATCAGTAGGATACTTCAAGCCATTAAGGAAAGCAGGATCTGGCCTCTTGGAGAGCATTGAGGTAAACCAGACACACTAGTGCAGTTTGCATTGGACAGTTCTCAATTAGAATGTCAAGATTTATAGGGCATTTTATCCGGTTTTCATTCTCCACTGTTCAGTTTAACTTTTGACCTATGGTTATTGGCAGAAGAGGGCTTGTCCCAGAGGGCCATTAGGCCCTTCCAAAGAGGCCTTTTAACAAGTGCCAAAAAAGAGGGTGGGAAACAGGTCTCTTTGTAACAGGACCCCTCCTCTGAAATGCCCACCATCCATGGGACAGTCAGTATACAAGACAACAGAAGATCCCTCTGGATTTTCTGCACTAAATAGCTAAGGTCTTGCATTGTTCCTTTTCTCTCCTGTCCTGCCAAAAGATCAGATGGAAACAAGTCCTATAGAAAGGTTAAAAAGTAATTGTGTCAAAAAATCTGCATGGAGTCAGAGTAACAGAAAATGGAGGTTAAAAATATAGGAACATATCTGATATATAAGAGATATAGTAAGGGGTGGCATCCAGGGGTTCTTCAGGGGACTCGAGTTCATAAAGCTCTTAGCCAATATGGGACATGGCATCCTTACAATATATGATAGAAGAACATGGGTTGCAGATACATCCTTGAATTTGAATTAAAAAAAAAAAAAAAAGGTATGGGGATAAATAGATTTATCCAGGTTGGATAAACTCTGCTCAATGCATTCCCTTCAAAAAGGGAGATGAGGGCTATGCTGAAGGGGAGTCTGCTGGCGTGTAACTGGCACAGTTTCTTAAGGCAAAACCTTTAGACTGATAAAAATATCAAACAGAATCAATGATCTTGCTGTAGGACTGCGCTGGTGACACAAAATAAGGGCAGTGCTGTAAATGTGGAGGGCCAGAGTATTCCAGGAGAAGACTCATATTATCCTGGGCATTCCAGCATTAGGAATGAAATGTAATAGGATTTAAATCAGGCTGTGTGGTTGGAGATTAATAACGATGCTCTGTGGTGAGCAAGATGCTCCTCGGATGATGATGTCCTTACAGCAGGGAGGTTCTCCAAGGGCCTTCCCATGGACACAGGGGACAAAAATAACCCAGCTGGCTTTAGGATAGAGCCAGCATCATTTGCAAAAGGGATTATATAATGTAGTTGCCTCTAACAACAGAGGACTAGTCTGATGAACTAGAAGGCCCCTTCCAGTCCTATTGTTCCTGCTATTCCCAAAGTTAAATTAACACCAACCTTGCCTGGCAACATTGTCCCTGTGCCTGTAGAGAGGAGCTTGCCCTGGAGCTCCTGGGACAAGATGCCTCTGTAAATGGGAATTGAAAACCCTGTAAATGGGAACTAGAAGAGGTGCTAGGTTTGTAATTTAAAAAACCAATGAAAACAACATAATGGAACTAAATCCTCCTGCTTTGTGGCACAGAAAGGCCTGTAAGGACACAAGACCAGCCCTAAATCCCCCTCAGGAGCGGCTCATGGCTGACAACACAGCACCAGTCCCCTCACAGGGCATCCACTATCCTCTGCCAGCCTAAAGCCATTGGGGCAGAATCACTGAGTTTGGGAAAGTGACTTTTTTTCTAGACAGCAGGAATTGAGTGAGGGTTTCCCACCTCTTTCCCCCAGGGCCGGCCTTCTCACAGCCATCCCAGCCTGTCCGGATGTCAGGGCCTCCATACCTCAAAAAATCCCCGGCCTGGGAGCAATCTCTCCCATTGATATCATATGTGACATATATGTATATATATTTTTTTTTTATATGATGTGTGTGACACAAGGTGAAATTCAGCTGTGCAGGGCTGCTGGGAGGCTGTGAAGGGCAGGGCAGGGCCCCTGCCTGGCACCACCGTTGCTGAGGGAAGGAGGCGCAGCCCCAGAGCGTGGCTGAGGCCTGGCTGCCGCTCTGAGGGCACCGCTGCCACCTCAGGGGAACAAAGCTGAGTTAAAAGGACACCAAAATGGAGTAAAACAGCCCAAGGCCTGTGGGGTAGTGGCACTGCCTCTGGGTCTCTCTTCAGTGTGTGATTTTAGATGTAGAGCTGCTCAAGCTGAGTAACAAAATGGAGGGAAAGCTGTTGGACTGCCTGAGAGCTGGCAGAGCCATCGCAGCACACAGCCCAGAGCAAAGGAGGGTAGGTGAAGTAACAGCAATTTAAAACGTGTGGGAATAGAAATTCCCCTTCCCTAACTTCCCAGCCCGGTGGAGCTGAGGAGAGGCACTTGGTCTGGTAGGACTCTGCCCTGTCAAGGGTGAATGTCAGCACCTCACTTTTAGGAGTGTCCCTTGTGCTGCCTTGTCGCTGTCACTGCTGCTCCAGAAGGTGGGTCTGCAAGGTGGAGGTGGTGTTTTACGCTATGTATATCTTTTCCTGGAGAAGTATGATTAGAGAATATTTAGAATCAAATAGGGAGCCTTTAGAAATAACCAGCTGGCATCTGGGGTCCAGGGCAGTGCCTGGCACTCATTGGCTGGGACAGGTTCAGGCTGTGGGGCAGGAGGCAGGAGCAGGGTGGGGATGGATGTCCCCCTCCATTTTCTCTCTCCATCTTCTCTCATCTCCAGAACAGTGACAGCAGCTTGGGAAGAGGCTGTTGCAAAAACACACATGTCTGCCAGGTGATATGTCCCTGGAGGGGAGCTGCAGGGGAATCAACTCCCAGGACATTTTCCTCCTGGGAGCAGTGGCCACAGCCACCAGAAGGTGCCAGCCCCCAGTTTCTGTTGAAAATCCCAGTGTGGTTCAGCAATGCCCCAATTTGCTCACGAGACAGAGAGCAGAGCCCACCTACTCATTCCTCTGCACAGCCATCCAGTGATAATGACTTTCAGTCAATGGCGTAGCTTGGAACAGATGCCTGGAGGTGAAAGGATCTGTATTCCATTACTAGCCCCTCCAACTAGCCAGGGTCCCCCAGGTTAAATATTTTTAGCAACAGCTTGTTTACATGTCAAACTTGTCAATGAGCTTCTGGGGCACTGCTGCCACAAAGCTGTGTTGGTGGCAGCCCGTAAGCTTTCACTATGCACGGAGATAATGCCTTCTAAAGGGCTTGTCAGATATTTTCTTCCTACTGTGTCACGGGAGCAAGACTAATTTCAAAGAAATGCTCTTTATTTCTACTTAAAACTGCTAAAGAAAATATCCCGCACTGTCTTTTTTCTTGTCATCTGTTCGACAAGTGTCTCATAAAACAAATTGAGAGGTTTAAATCTCCGAGACAAAAATCAATAAGAGGATAAGTAAAGAATAGGAGGAAGTCAGCAGACTGAGATTTATTTCATTGGAAATGTTTTTTCAATGGATTTACTAATAAATCTAAAGTGGCTGGTGCAGCTGCCTTTGATATGCAGTATCTCCTTTACTTAGATGGAAGCTGAACATGAAAAGGAGCTTTGAATACTGATTTTTACAAGGGTGTAAATCAGCAAAGCCCCACACGTTACGTGTACCACCAGCATCTGCTTCAGGTAGACATTAAGAAAAAGGATTTGGTTTTATGCCAGGCTTTTCCTCTGTAGCTTTGCCATTTCTTGTTTAATATATTGCAATATCTGTGATCAGGTCCTTGCTGTGCTGGACACTGAATAATTCAATGTAATAAAATCATCTCTGTCCCAAAGAGTTGATGGCGTTTCAAGGAAATGGCATTGAAATAACAAATATTGACTGACCACAAGTGAAATCACAGGGAATGAAGTTTGTGATGGTGGAACTTAGCTGTGGTATCTCTTGAAAATCTGCTCCAGTGAGTACTTCCCTTGTGGTGATGGGAAACCGGGAAAATTTTAAATTAAATGAATGATTCAAAACACACTTACAGATAAGGAAAATTAAATAAAGTCTTGAAGCAGTCCAGAGCAGGCCAGCCTGGATTGCCTACCAGTCATAACAGGGTTCCAGGAAGAAGGGATGTTCTCCTGGATGACATTAATAATGGTTGTCACTGAAATGCCTGCACTTTGATGTGGACAGGAAGCAATGGAAGAACTGCACCTCAGTCCTGAATGCCTTCCCTCCCTGCTGCACATTGGCCCTGAGTGTGAGCTTTTCCAAAAGCCCCGTGGATGAGGAGGAAGCTATAATGAGCTCCTTGTTGAGTAATAGGAGTGGTTTGCTCCAGTTGGCACACATGACAGATGGCTGTGGGTAGGGAGCGAGTTGCTGGGGTCTGTGTATGTGCATATGTGCTAGGAGGGGTTCCAGGGTGGTTCCATGGCTCACTACGTTATTTCAAATTAAACAAATAGCCCTGGATGCTTTTACAATGTCAGATGGGAAATCAGCCAGAAAGTAGCTGATATCTTATTGTTCCTTGTTCTTCAATCGATTCTGCATTTTTCAAAGGATTTCTCTGCACTGAACATGTATCAGAACATGGTTAAGCTCCGTTGTTCCAGTTCACAAATTTGATGTTAGGAAGAAATGTTGGAAGTGAGAGTAAATCAACAGAAATGGCCACTTTCATCCCCTTATATGGTTTTTCTCAAGTCAACATGAGAAACATTTCACAGCTAACTGTGAAAACTGGCACCTCATTACCTACTTTATTATTTCTTATGACTTATTAAGGGTTATTATCATTGTTCATTATCCTTTTTGATAGTGCCTACCCTGGCTATCCTATCGTGTTATTACTGGGTAGTGACAGCAAACTCTTACATTTAGGTCACTTTAACAGCTTGTATTTAAAGATTCCCATGGATATTAGTCTGAAGGGTGCAACCAGTGCTGTGATTTGCACAAGGTTCCTAAAATGGAAGCAGGGAAAATGTGGAATGAAATCTGTGTGTGGTTATATGCTAAATGACTGTGTCATGGAGCCATACGCAGTGGGGGGTTGAACTGAAGTTGCATGACCTACCTAAAATCTTTAATTTCCATAATTTTAGAGCACTCTGCATTGGAATCAAGGCAACCTTGCATCAACACAGTGGTTTTAATGCAGATATGTTTATGTACATCATAGAAAATCACACACATGTTATTGGACAGACAACCTTCATAGTAGGCAATGCTGCCACTGTTTTCCATAACACACCTTCATAGTTGAAATTGGGATAATATATTCCCTATGTCACAGGGCTTTAAGGATATATTATATGTTTACAGATGGGTTTCACCATGAATTCACCATGTTAAATGTCATACAGTGATGGCCATATTTCATACAACCCCTAATTCCATACCACACATGCAAAGAGGGCAGAACAATTCTCCAAAGCAGGCAGGTGTGATCTCCATCTCCTTGAGGAGGATGAGGAGAATTGACAAAATCCATCTTGTGAGTTGGCAGCACAGCTAGAATAAGAACCAAGCTTTCAGTGAGCTTTTGTCAAAACCTGCCCAGCAGTGTGTCATGATGAGGATTGGCCAGACCTCCTCCCAAGCCAGGAGCAGAACCCTTTATGTTTTGGCAGTTTGCACACACAGATTTGTTTCTCAGATTCTCCACGACGGCTGCAGAGGGAAAAGGCTGCACTCTGTGCTCCACATCTCACCACATCATCTCCACGTCACGATGCCCTGTCTGGGTCTGCACTCAAAATCTGCCATCCATGACCTGATCCTGTTCCATCTCCTGCAAGATCAAAGTCTGAGGAACTTGAAAGACACACAATGACATGATTTATCCTCAGGGGAGCATGATGGCTTCTGAAATTGCCTTCTCCCCTGGATGCCACACACTGTCCCCCTGCCCAGAAGATGGAAATACTGATTTTGTTTCTGATCTGGCTTGTGTAAATATATGTGGGAGAATAGCAAATGTCATTGCACAGGGACACAGAGCAAGAAGTTGCAGGGAAGAGGGGATATTAACTCTTCCGTTCTTTTAGATTTCCAAGCTGCAGGATAATCCTACAAAATTAAATAATATTATCAGGATTTCCCCGTTTCCTCTTGACCTGACTTTTAAGCTAGGGCTAAGAATTGCAGCACATTTCTTTTCCCAAAGCAAAACACAATCCTGGATAAAAGTCAGTTTAGTTGAGAGAAAAAAGTAAAACAAAAATAGATCTTTTCCATAAACAAAGCTGCTTTCCATTTTGCTAACATAAACAGGCAGATGCATTAAGAGATCATGCCACCCAGGCCCTGGAAAAAGAAGCAGGGAAATGTATTTCTGAGTATTTTTCTGAAGGTGCAAGGATGGCTGAGCCTAATGCAAACTGAGCAGGAGGTCAAAGCTTTATGGACAGGGAAGCTTTACAGTTTCACCTGAGACTCAGAAGAACTACACTTCCATAGATTAGGCCAAATGCAGCATCATTTCCTTCCCAAATGAAATCTCTACCTTTCACAGGCACCTGTGCACTTGGTATGCTACATGTTCTCACTAAAATATAGGGTTTTGCAGCAGTCTCTATGGTTGTGCAAACAGAAATTCAGGTGTCTGGGCATGGAACTGGGCAAGCACAGGCAAAAAAAGCCTTTCAGAAGTGCAAGTCTCACCTTTGCAGACTGAGGGGCTACCATAGGTGTGCTCCATGTGAACGAAACCTGCCTCCTCAGGGACCAGAAACAAGGGGATGAAGCAAGACACATAAGAAATTAGTGGTGTCCTAATTACAGGCTGTGTTTTCTCACAACCAAGTTGAAATCAGGCAGCTGGGATAGACCCTATTATGTTGGAGCCCATATCTTTTACTCTTCTCTCTCACTTGAATCACTTCTTGGTGAGAAATTCATTCATCTCAACTGAAAGATCCACATTCTACTTAAGCCATCAAAATAATATTTTGGTAATTGTCTGGAGATGCCCACTCTCTAGATATCTACAGACTGTAGGCATCTGTAGTTAAGTGATGCTTTGCAATAAATCACACCCAGGAGATGTTGCAGCCTTCTGGTAGGGCTAGGTTGTGATATATTTCATGTGCTGCAGAGCACGGCTCTTCTCAAGGTCCTCACAGACCCCCTTTTGTTGTGTTTGATTCTCTTACTCAAAGCAATCTGCTAATATCAATCTCCCAACCAGACACTGCAGGGCAAATTCTGCTTTCAGGCATCCTACATTTGATTAAAACCAGGGTGTGCAAAACTCTTCCAGGGCTTAGAAGAACCATTGAACCATTTCTGACTCAGATCAATTTAACAGATAATAAATATACCCAGTGCAAAAATGGCTTCTTCTGCTTTGGCTGATACCAGAAAGGAAGATTTGGTGTTTACTTTCAATATTTGGATTCAGCCTAAACATATGTCTAGTGATTCAAATGCTACTTCTTCAAACTGTCTCTTTGGAAAATGATCTTCAGGATCTCCATGGAACACAATTATTTCTGCATTTTCTTGCTTCCTCTTGGGTCATAAATGGAGCAAGAAGGGCCTTCTGCAGAAGACTTTGCCCCTCAGTACAGGAAGTTCAAGTCTAGTGCAAATGAAAAATATTCTAGCCAATATTCCATATCTAGGTTGTTTTGTTCCTTGTCTCCCATGTTTCCCCCCCAGCCTGAGAAGAGGATCTGGTTCAGCTTTTGCAGGAAGTATCTTTGGAGTAGTTGTTTCTCTGATTGATTTTTGATAATTTTTATGTACATCTATCACTTGTCCCAAAAAATAAGTGCATGGAAAGAACTAGTTTAGATTATTTTATCCTTTCTGATACTTTTTGCTCCTTCACCCCCCTATTCCTTTATCCTTCCCTGTTCCTCCACAGCTGCCATTAAGAACAAGTCAGTGACTCACAAAGGCACATTTTCACTCATTCACTACATCACAGCCCTCCACGCTCACCCACTCCAGGGTTCCGTGACGCTTGATCTTTGCCACCAGGAGCATCCAATTCTGTGGCCAGCGCTAAGGCCAAAGGGAACTCTACAAACCAGTTATTCTCTGTTTCCCCCAGGAACAAAACTGTGGCGATGTTACTGCCCTCTAAAGATGTGTGGATCAGCATTAAAGTGCTGACCTGCTCAACACTTCTGGCACCCTTTGAACCGGGGAGCTTTGAAGCCAAGGCTGTAACGAACTCGTGTATAATAAGCTGCTGCCCCATGCCAGGCAAGGCAGAGGTATCAGGGACTGATGGAAGCTTTTGAAGGCACAAAATGCTATTAAAAACTGCGAGGGACTAGAGAAAAAGAGACAGTGAAAAACAAATCTCCCTTCCATGCAGTCGTACATCTAACTTTGGCAAGTTAGAACTAGGGTCACTAAAGCAGATTTAAAGCTTGAAAATTTTAGGGTGGCTAGCTTATGGTTTTGGCTTAGAAACAGTTCTGCTGAAACTGGGGCTCTACTGGGAGACAGTTCAGTTCAGGGCTTTCCTCACCTTTCTGCACCAGTAAGTTGTTGGGGAAGGGAGAACCAGTCTGCATAGCAATAATTATTATCAATTGTATTGTGCTTTTTATCTTCAAAGTGCTTTACAGACACAAACTAATTATTCCTCTGCAACACCCCTGTGAAGAAGATGGTAAGTATCATTATCTCTGTTTTACCAATGGGGAGACTGAGCCAGAGCATTTAAGTGATTAGCCTGGGGCCACAGGGGCAGTTAGTGTCAGGGCTGGGAATGCAGGAGTGTCTCTGCTCCCAGTCAGCACCAGGCAACATATCTCTTTAGCAGGAACAAAAGGGAACCTTTCTTCAGACTTGGAACCTAAAAGAAGCTCATTTTTTTGGCAAGGGATTATAAACTCTTTCTTTAAAATGTAATCATAATTGGAAAAAAGACTGTGGAGTAAGGGCACTGAAGAGGGTTGAAAGCCAGCATGTCTGATTTACAGGTAATCCTAGAATCTGGAAATTTGGGAAAATTCCTGGAAAATTTATGCAGGGGATGTAGAGTTCAATTTCAGGGGAAAAAAAAAGTGACATATTTGAAATTTCCCATGGAAGGAAAAGTAAATTATAATAATTTTTAAATATCAAAATGTTTCATTACAGACGTTTTCAAAATGAAACTGAACCTGAAAGTCTGTGCTCTGAAGTTCTCAGTTCAGACATGGCTTGAGGGCTTTTAAATTCCTCCATGCCTATGGGCTCTCAGTGAGGTTCTCAGGGCTTCCACAGGAATGTTACAGCTGAGCCCTGCAGTGCCTCCATTCTACCCCGTGAAAAAAGCAAACTTTTTCAAAACCATCAATAGCTTGGCACTATTTGCACTGGAACAGAAAAGGAGCAGGAATGGTTAGAGGTCCAGATGGGAAGCACCCTGTCCCGTTCTAGAGCCATGACCCTGAGGGACAATCCACCACATGGGACACTGCCTCCCTCACTCAGGGATGAGTTAAAGATTAGGGACACTGGGAAGGAACAGACACACTCAGAGCTCCCTTTTCCATGAGATTTCATGGCCTGGTAATGAGCCTTAGGAACTGAAGGGTAATCACAAACCTCAGGCTCTGCCTAAGGAGGAACTGAGTTTTCAGGGCAGGAGAGCAGGAATAAAAGGCATCCTTTTAACACTGAGCTTTACATTTTGGTTTGGAATCAAGAGCTAATGGACAAGACAAGAACTTTTTGCATGTCTCATCTCACAGTACCTAAGAGGGGCTAGAACCTGGAAAAATAACAATACCAACACTGAGTCAGGGCAATGCTTTTCACACAGCCCCTTTTCAATCTGAAACACTAAGCCAGATCTTCAAACACTCAGAAGCTGCCATGAGGGCTGGATCTTCTAAAGAGCTCTGTAGCCCACCAGCTTGGCACTTCTTTAAATCCAGGTAGTGATTTTGGTGCCTAAATGGGAGCTGAGCCCTTTTGCAAACCTGCTTCTGATCTTGCATGCTGAGCTGCTCTGCAAATCCTGGCTATCATTGCTCTGCATTCTTGTACTTCCTGGTTGCGAGCTGTGCTGGGAGCAAAACTATCAAAGCACCACAAGGAAACCACTCCTGCTACAATCAGGAAGCATAAAAAATCTCAGGAACCAAACTGTTCAGCCTCTCTTAGAATTTGGGCAATGGCTGTACCTCTGGTACTCCTTTATCCTTACATATATCAAGGCTGTGCGATGGCAGGTACTATAAAACCCTCTAAAATAGAGACAATCCCAGCACTGAATAGTTTATAATCAAAATAGAAGATGAGGCAGAAAGTGTGTGCAACAGATGGACGGATCTGGCATAAGGAATCCATGGGATAAGTGTTCAAGTGAGTGCCTCCAGTTTGCAAAGCAGAAAAGAGCAGTCAAGGACAAGCTCTGCTGCTTACCTTACCTGACCCCTAAACCTTTTGAGATTTACCCACAACAATTAATTATTCCTTTGACTGGCCAAGATGATTCACAGCTGCTCATGCCATCCCAAAGCTCAAGATCTAAGTAAATGTATTGAAATTAGTGGTGGCTTCATTCCAGGAAACTTGCATTTAGTTTTGATTCAAAGAAGCTCCGCACCCTTCCCACCTCTTGTTTCTTCCTTCTTCCAGCCCTCAGCAAATGTAGAGCTTTACAGCTTCGATCTAATAGTGGTTGAGACTCAGGAATGGGAGTCATGAGATCTGAGTCCTATTCCTGTCTCTACAGGGTGGTAGAGATACAGGGTACAGGGCAGAGATACACAATACAGGGTGGTTTTCAGTAAGTCACTTCCCCTCTGTCTTACTCAATATCCTTGTTTGTAAATGGGGTTAGCAATACTGACCCATCTTACAGGAAAGCTGTGAGTTCATTAATATCTATGAGCATTCCAGTAGCTGACATTCTGGAGCATCTCCTTGGCTTTAGTGGCTCTGTGTCTGCCCCTATCCTTGTACTTGTGTGGTGCCAAAGAAGTTCAGGTGGTAATAATGGGACTGTTACGGACTGTTAGAGGATTCTGAATTGACTTCACCTCTTTAATAATTAATATTGCCAGCAGGGCAGACAAGAGGAAAAGCAGAAGTTAACTCAGTTCTCCTTTGCTAGAGGGTTTAGCAGCTCCTTACAGAATATACTCACTCTGGTGTTTGCCATTATAAAGCTGTCTGCAATTTCCCAGGCACCTTCCTCTTCAGGATCACTCTGGTTTCCAGTAAGGCCCACATTCATATCACCCCTGAGCTGAGCTGCTGTCTCCATTTGGTAGATGCTGATGCAGAATTGCAAATAGGTGAAGCCACTCATCAGGCTCACTCACTGTCGGCTGTCTGGGACAATCTTCCCTTGATGACACTCATTGCACAAAGACCCTTCACTGCTCCCCTTTGATATTTTAGTCTTTTAGGAGAACTAGAAATTATCAATGCCAGACTTTAGTGAGTTGAAAATGGACATTTCAGAGTTCTAAATAACACTATCTTTGAAGCCCTGATCTCAGTTCTTCCTTCATAGGACAGGAACCTACAGCTTTCAGAGCCTAGTTCTCCCTTCAGCAAAGCCTGTCCCAGTAAAAGCTGACACTGTATCCATCACTACCTGCCTTAAATAAGGTTTTTCCATATTGGGTCAGTGGGTTAGACAGCTTTGAAGTTTGCCTTACTTAACTGTACACAAGTCTTTTGAACAGAGACTGTTGGTGGGCTGGGAGGGCTTGAGGATGGTTCAGTCCAGCATCTGTCCAACCTCTCCACCTGTAGCAAGGTGAAGGAAAATTCTTTGGGGTTTCTTAAAAAGACTGATACCCCTCACTTCTTCCAGGAAGGAGCAGGTTTGTGTGTATTGCACTGCTGGTCAGGTCTTTCTGGGTACTCCTCCTTTCCTCTGAGTGCTGCCACCCAGCAGCCTTGGCTGGCTGGTAGCTCCAGCAGCTGCACCCTCAGCTGGAGTGTCTCCTCTTGATGGAGAGGCTGACAGACCTCAAGGACAGGGAGGGGATGCTGCAGAATCATCACCTGCTACAGCCATGGCTGCCTGCAGGACACACAAGAATGGAGTGAGGGGTTTGACTTCCCCGACAAAACTGTGGAGAGAAAGGAGAATTACAAGGGGGAAAGGCAGGTAGAGGAACTAAAACTGGTGGTTTGGGTCTCTACCCAGCACAAGAGAAACCACAGTGCTTTTCTTCTGACAGTGACCACCCGTGTAGAATTGTGGTCCTGAAACTCTGGGAATTTGAAGCTGCATGCAGGAAGATACAGGAGGTAACTCTGACATTGTAGAGTATGTGTGTGGTCCTTGTTGAAAAAGTGTATGAGGCAAAAATAAGCAAATGTAACAGATTTTTCTTCCTTTGACTAGATCTTGCCGGTTTTACCATCTTACTTCTAGACTTGCCATATACAAAAAATTCACAGAATTGTAGGATGGTTTGGATTGGCAGAGACCTTTAAGATCACCCAGTCCAACCCTTCTGCCACAGGCAGGGACATCTTGCACTAGATCAGGTTGCTCAAAGCCCATCCAGCCTGGCCCTGAACACTTGCACTGATGGAGCATCCACAACTCATCTCTGGTTTCCAAACTCAGGCCCACAGCTGTGGTACCTCTTCAGCAGGCAGGGGCAGAGGGCAGCTCAAGGGGCTCCAGGAGCATGGCTGATGCTGTGTGTAGCCAGTGCCATGGGGCACACGGAGTCGTGCTGCAGGAATGGGCATTTGGCTCTGCTCCTCTTACCTGATTACCTTCCTCCCCTGCAGTGTGACTGGCACTGCTCAGCCTCTGTGCCCACAACCTGGGCACGTTTCCAGCCCATTATTAGTCACCTTATGTCCACGTTCTTGAGATCAACTGCCTCAGTCTTCCCTTATCTTTTTTCCTTTATCATATGTTATTTGGAAGGCAAACTTCACAAGAAGGATCATGTCTAACTTAAATTTGTTCATTGCATAGCACATTAGAAACATTAATAATAGCCAACAGTATAATAAATCACAGCATCACAGTAACACATGAGTTAATGCTCCCTAAAATTCTATGTCAGCTTACTGAATTACAAGCAAACATATTTGATACATGAACTAAAGGATTCATGTACTTGCCAAGGCTCAAGGCCAGTTTACAGATTCACATCTCTCTCTGACACTGCTGCTCATTGCATACCTCCCCACAGCAGTGTAGGGTGGTCATTGTCTCCCTATACCTGGTGCTAGAGGTGTTAACAGCTACAAGAAATGCACCCAAAGAGAAGAGCTAGAACTTGGTTTAAAGGAGGCACTACTTTTAAAGAAGTTTTGTATATTTAATGTTTTAAAGTTTGGCTTTGGGATGTCAGCATTTTGGAATTGTGGAAGGGGGCCTTACAGTTAATACTTCATTCACTCAGAAATAGAAGACTCTGCATTCTGAAGGAATTTCAAAGAATTTCTACTGGTATAAACCACTGTAACTCTGCTGATTTGAAAGAGGAAGGAGACAAGAAGGATGTCCTGGCAGGGGGTAGGTTAATTCCCCTGGGGTTGTCAGACTGATAAACTATTCCCTGTTTTGCTACAGATTTCTTGTGTGACCTTGGGCAAATCACTCTCCCTCTCAATATCACGGTTTCCCATCTGTAAACTGGTGAGAGCAACAACCGCCCTGCCCCAGAGGGGTGTTTGGAGGATAAATATGTTACAGGCTTGGAGCTGCCGGAGCACAATAGTGACAAGGTTCCGACAAATCCTGAAGACAGATAGAAGCTGACAATCAGGCAGACTGCTATTAGCAGCTGATTCATTCTCTCTGCTTAATGCATATTTTTAGCAGGCTGTTATTGACTAGACAGGCATACAAGTCTGTCAATTAACAATGTTACAATAAACTAAATCTCTGCACCAGTAGCTTTTGCAGGGTGAATGCAGAACTCCCCAACCCTGTGGCACAACACCTGCAATACTGATAAAGGGTGAAGATTTTCTTATAAGCCAAATGGAGATGCCATGTGCTGTGCCCAGGCACAAAGGGCATTTCCACCGAGGGGTTCTGAGCAGCTTCGTGTGCAGTACACTGACAATTAAGGAGTCTTAGGTGGCCATGGATTTATTACAATGTGTTCATAAACCCTTGTCAAGGCACCATTTCAATACAATCGTGGCCAGACATTCCAGTGATTGGTGCTTAGAGCCCCTCTTGCAAACTGCAATATGATCAGGGAACACTGCTTAATTGTATTTCTTTTACAAAGTGATGAAATGTAAAGCTCTGCTCCCGGCTCGCTGGCTGGTACAGGAGTCTCAGCAAATATGTGATTCTCACACTGCAGCTGGACTCTAATGACATGAAAGGTGCTAATGCAATGCAACTGGAACCTTTAATTATCCTGGTGACTAATAGGAAATCTCTCAAAGGGTCCAGGAGAAAGGGCCTTATTCTTCACGGAGAGTTCTCTGAACTGTGCTTAGAAACGAGGACAGACAAATGGCAAATCTAAATAGACCCGAGTCCCAGAGCTGCAGTGTCTGGGAGAAGGCTTCTCTTTCCTTTGGCAATTAGCTTGTCAGACATTGTAAGTAGAGAGAGGGAGAATAATACTGGACCATTACTGAGTTACAAGAATTGGTACCTAAACTTGTTCCACATCCAGCAGGTAACTGGCTGAACCTGCTGATGAAATAAAAAGATCTGGACTGACTTTGAATGTGTTTGTGCTCAAGGAAGAGAATGAGTGACAGACAGACAGCTGTCTCCCACTTCCTAATTGAGTGGTGACTGTCAGATCTTAATGTACCTTGGGGATCACTTCTGTTTGATACAGACTTTCAGATCCTATTTCTAAAACTTCCCGTATCAAAAATCTTTTTATTGCTGAAGCATCCAAGCTGAAAACCATGCAGACCACATTGCCTGGATTTTATGGAGAAATGCACAATGTATGTAGGGTTGGGTAGCTTGTCACGTTACTCAGTGCTATTGCTGCCTGGTTTTCAGACTGATGCCGATTCAGCCTTGTGTCACCATCAGCTACATCAATTTTTCTCCACTAATTATGTCAACCACAGATAGGAAGGGAACAAGGGCTAATATGACTTATATGATAGTACCTGGTGGCTCAGAGGTAGGAGTAGTCTGCAGACATAAGAGGAAAACTGTGTCTGTGTCTTTATTCACCCTTTCTCTCAAGCCCTTGACAAAACTTGGCAGTGCTGGATAATACACATCAGTTACAGGGATTTTAAGGACAGAATAAATCACTTTCCTGAAGAAATTAAAAAATCAATGCCATTATTCAAACCATGGAATTTAATCCATGCCCCAGATATTACAGAAGTTAGGGAGCTGTTGAGCTGCTGAAGGAGCCGTGGCAGTGCTGAGAGCATTAGGGGTCAAGGCAGAGAGACAGAAATGCAGGTCAAACCTTGCCTCTCACATCTTGTTCTTGTGGCATGGCACAATTGCACTACAGCAGTGCAGTGTGTGTGTGTGTGAGTGTGCAGGGCAGTGTGTGAGTGTGTAAGGGTGTGCAAGGGTGTGTGTGAGTGTGCAGCTCTGTGCACATTCGTGTTCTTGCATGGACTACTTCACTGCCAGGTTCACAACTGTGCCATGCAAGGCATGGCCTTGGATTTCTCAGGTGAAAATGCTGCTGCGCTCCCTTAAACTAAACAAAAAAAAAAAAAAAAGAGATTCCCTGTGCATTCAAAATCACCTTTTGCCAGCCAGTTCTAGTCATGAGCCCCCCAAAATGCAGAGGGAGGTCTATCAGTGCCTTTGAAGCTTGTAAATGTATTGTTGCTGCCACCATGCAAGCCCAGGCAGTCCTAAGTCTGTTACTTCTCTCTGTTCCTGCTCTTCTGGTTAAATGCACCTGGGAATAAGTAATTGTTAATATCATAAAAAATTCATCATAAACAAATGGGATGGGCAAGCCAGCTGAGCAAATGCTGGGGAAATGAGTTAAAAAACCCTGGGATTGGTATAATTGGTAGTGCACTTCTTGGGATCAGGATGAAAGCTGCGTATTTTATATGAAAGTAGAAGAGGGGACAGGCACTGTGTGTACCTGGAGAGAGAGAAAGCATTCCATGTGTAACTGTGGCTTGGCAAAAGCATGGGCATTGTTGTTAGAAACACAAAGAACAGATCACTGGCAGAGCAGAGGAGTGATGTGATAAGAAATTTAAAGGCCAATTTTAAATCTCTCGCAGCAATCTCTGATTTACATCAGTGCAAACAAGGGCAGAGACATGGCCTAAGTCAGAGCTGTAGGCATTGTTCAAATGTCTCGGTTGTTTTGTTTTTGTTTTGTTTCCTATATAGATAAAAGATAAAGAAAGCATATATTCTTTGTTAAATAATGCTCAGTGCTAAGGGACTTTCCAGGTCCTAAAGCTGAGGCGGAACGCGTTTGCTTACATGTGGAATTGCAGCTGATCCAAGAGCACAGAAAATAAACAGTGCATGTTCCTCCATCCCTTGAACCCTGTGAGCTACTTTTGTGGTTATCATTCCCTTTGCTGTTGCCTTATCTCTTGCCATGTTTACAGGATTCACCTTGTCTGCTGCCCAGAGCCTGCTGCCAATCACAGAGGATCTGGGAGCACAGGGACAGAGGGGTTGGTGAAGTGCAGCCCTTGGCGCGGCGGGCGGCACTTTGATAGCACCAAACACCGTGGTGAGGGGACAGCAAATGGCAATGTCAGTGGGACTGTGCAGAGCTGGGAGTTAAAGAGCCCTGTTGTAACGGTGTGCTGAGCAGGGAGGCCATTACCAGAGGGAGTGTGTGCATGGGAGACCCACTGAGGTATCTGATACTCCACGTTGCTGCGGGTTTCCAGACAGACTCAACTGCAGCATGATTAGATTTAGACCATTTCTTCTTTGTCATTCCATTAGCAAGCAATAAAGCATGATGAATGTGGATGAGAAAAACTAGATCTGGGCTCTAAGGCACCCAATCATTTCTGCAAACCTCGACGCTCCCAGGGCAGGTAAGAGGCTTCAACCATGCCTTGCTTTTTCTTTTATTTCCTGACTGGGTCAGAGACAGTTGTTATTATGGATGTCCAGTATTTGCACCATGGTGGAATTCCCCACTGGTGGCAGCCTCTTCCAGACTGTTGGCCCATCTCTGTTACCATTCTGTCACTCCTGTCATGGTCCCAAATGGATAATGCACATACCAAGCTGTAAACACATTTCTTAGCAATTAAGTGTCCTGGCTAGAAAACAGCCTAATGGCAATATTGCATAAATTTAAGTTGCCCAGGAGGTAATCCCATTTTCTTATTTGGCTGCCTATCATTTTATAATTGAATGGCAAGAAGTTCTTGTCATTGCTGCACGTTACATTTGTGTAACAACAAAGCGACCGCCAAATGGCTGCAAGTCAAGAAGCACATAGAGCCTAATCCTAGGAACTACAGAGCCACTCAATCCCAGCAGTATTTGGTAACCCAAAGATAACTCTGAGAAGTTAAAAGTGAGAAATGTCTGCTAAAATAGAGCTATGTTCTACATTGTAAACAAAAGTGAAAAAATGCAACTTGCAAATGTTTGCCTGCAGATCTCTGGGTGCTGCTGGGTGTGCTTCACTTTGTTTCTAACAAAGAACATTCTCCAACCAGCTTGAACCACTGCAGCACTGCTCTTGTACACCGTGGCATTTGGATTTCTTTTTGGATTGCAACCCTTTCCGTTGTTTGCTTAAACATCTAGCAAACAGTATTGTTTGTATTGACACAAGTATTGATAGTATTTGATTGTATTGAAAGTATTGACACAAGTAATTTAGCTGCAAATCTCCACTTTCCTAGAAAAAAAGTCCTTCAAAGGCTGCTTAAGTGCTTAAAACCATGGCCTCAATACTCTCCCAAGGTTGCAAAACTCAGAGGAAAATGACTCAAACCCCTTTAATTTAAATTGGAAGTTACAATTTTGCCTCAGTCTCATGATTTTTGATGAGCTTGACCCATTTAGAATACTTCAGCTTTGCAGTACCCCATGATGTAGACACAGCCTTTGCAAGATGGGTCCAAACAGCCTCTTAAAGGTCGTTTATTAGTTCTCCCTTCCATTGCTCTCCCTTTTGTTGGATGCATTTAATTAATTATTTTTACAGGGTCTTTCTGCATGTAATTTTTTTTAATACTTGTGGATTTAGGGCACCAATAAAATATTCTTCTATTTTAAAACTGAAAGATGAAAACCAGCATAATGAACTTGCCACTTCCTTAAAGGTCTGGTAACTTGGGTGTGATCTGATGGTACAGAATGATTCATGGGATAAAATTATAGACTTATGCAGGTGTGTACAAGAGCCTGGGTGGGGTGTAGTCAAACAGGGAATTTTATATGTCAATAAACATGAGCATGTGGTATAAAGAAACTGTACTGACTTCAAAAAACCCTTATTTTATTTTATTTTTATTTGATAAGGACAAATTGAATGACCAGAATGGTCAAATGGAGACATTGCTTTCCTCTTCTTCTGGCAGAGTCCAACAGACACAGCAGTGTCTACCTTTGAGCAGGTGGAACCTGGGTCTGATTCTTAGCAAATGTGCAGCTCATACCTAGATACTCATTCCTGAAGTCTGGCTTCATTGGAATTGGACAACATGGAAGAACCTAAGCTGAGGCAAGCCTTCAATCTAAAGAGAGTGGTTTTGGGGCTTTCTCCTTGCACTGCCATGGCCACAGTGAGTGTTGTTCTTGTTCTGGGGAGCCCCAACTCCTCTGGCTGCTGGACCAAGAGAAAGCGCTCTGGCCCTGCGAGCAGGGAGCTGCAATCTCACACCTGATCAGTGCCAAATGCAGTGAAGGTCAGAAGGCCAAAGGTTGAGAAATCTGGCTTGCAAAGCAAATAGAAATGTTTCTGTTTGCAGACAGAAATGCTGACTGTACACAGAGCCACAGGAACTTCCAAACCACAAGAATTGCCTCTCACTGCTTCCCTCTTCATCTTCTTTTCCTCCACCACCAACCTTTACTCTTTCTTGCCGCTGTTGGCCTGAAATTCTTCTTTGCCTGAAGCCCCTGCTGTCTGAGACAGCCTACACACGTCTGCCTGAACTCCTCTGCTGCTTTCAGACCTTGTTAGAAAAGAGATTTAAAAAAAAAAGAGACACTAACTTGGAAGCTGGTATAAAGTTATACAGCTCTGCTGAAATCAGGAGAGTAAGGCAAATAAGAATTTTTCAAATGTCAGGGACAAACGTTTTGCTCTTTTTTTCTTCATGCAGTTTCTCTCTCCCTCTGTGGTTTGTTATCATTCAGCTCTACAAAGCTTTGTTTAACTCTAGGAAAGGCCATAGGGGTTGGAATTAGATACAATTTTGTTTGTACAGGAGTGTGTGGCTAAGGCTGGGCCTTTGAAAAGGGTGCATTATACACTCTGGAGGTTTTGGGAGATCATTGTAACTATTGCTTGAGGGTCAGACAGTACCAGACTCATTCTTCTCTTCTAACATCTTACTCCACAGACAGGTCCCATTTGCCAGAGTAAAGGACACCTTAGGAGTATCTTTCCTAAGGATATCTGTCACCTGTGCTAAGAGAACTCTTAAGAGAGGTGTGTTTTATGGGATGCTTGGGGCTCTGGCCCACAGATGGTTCTTGTGTATTAACCATTACACTCCAACACTCTCCAGATCATGACTAGAGCTGTATGCTGGGCCTTGGGAGTTCATGGGCTCCTTAGCAAGGAGATGACAGAAAATCACTCTACTTTGTACCAGCCAGGTGGAGTTTTTGGGCTCTTGGCAAAGTTGGGCTGGGTGGAGGAGTGTGTTCATCTACAGCAGCAGATCAGCATTTCCTGATACCTGGACACCTTCTGCCAAGGAGGAGAGATGAGGTGCTGGAGGACACAAGTTTTAGAAGTACAGATCTCTTCACATGTCACTGCTACCAGCCCAAAATAAATCCAGTCTATTCACATGAGCATAAAGCCCACCTCAGACTGTCCAGAAAACAAAATCAGAATGCAGTACTTTCTCTGCGTAAATAGCTAGCAATTCCTGAGGAAATGGGCCCCAGATTTCCCAATGAATTGGGGCCTTAAATTCTGACATAGGGAGCTATTCATGGAGGAAATTCTAATTGAGTCAGGTTATGCTTTTTCCACAAATTGTTTATCCTCTGTCTGGGTCTTTACTGGATTCCTGAAGGGACCTGTGTTGCACCCAGGTGCTGTGAGGGGTAGGCAGATTTAGGTGAGCCCTCTTTCCAAGCAGAAGTAAAATTCTAAGGGTAGGAAACGTGTCTATGGTCCATAAGAGGGGAAGATCATATGGTCACCATCTGGAGCTCAGGGGTTGCTCCCTGCACTGAAATAGCAGTTTCTGTGCCTTGCTGTGTTTCCACAACAGCAACCAAATTGGTGACATTGGAGAAAATTAATGCCACCTGTCCACTAATTTCCTGATGATTTGCTATACATGCTCCAGTGTTTTTAAAAAAGAGAGACTGCAACATAATGGATCTGGAGTCTCATCTCTGACAGGTTTGTGTTGAAGTGAGTGGAGTTATCCTGGTGTAATCTGGGTTAAAAGGAAGAAACAGGCCCTGTACTCTATGTCGAAATTCTCTCATGAAACATTTCCCAGAAATATCAAAGAATATTAAAGTTCTTTGGGAGCAGGGACTCTCTCATACTGTGTGTGAACAGTGGCCAACGCAACGGGGCTTGCTTTTGGCAGAGACCTCTAGGAGCTGCAGCAGTGCATGTACTAACACCTAACTACACCTCCAAGACATGGTGCAGGGAAGTACATCGTGTTAACTCAGTTGAGTGCCTGCCTAACCTGTGATTTAGAGGGGCCCCTCCCTCGGCGTTCAAAGGAGGAAATGAAACCTTCCCCAGGGAAGGAGGATTCCGACCTTTCAGGGTCTGTGTGTATCGGCTACGGGGGAGGAGCAGCAATGAGGACGAGTGTGTTCAGCTCCCCAGTTTGGCTACCTGGCCTTTGGCAAATCACTTAATTACTCTGGTTTACAATTGCCCAATTGTCATAATAATTCTTTTCTTTCCCATAGCAGGGTGGGGATGGCCAGAAGGAAAGCAAATTCTTCCTACATTTATGATTACAGAGTGCTTTAGTGCTCTGGAGAAAGGGCAAAGGGGCAGGAATACAGCACATCATCTCTGCTAGCTGGTCCCTAAAAGCATTCACTTACAGGGCAGGCTTGCTCACTCCCTTCAGTGGTAACTCTGTAAGGACACAGTTGCTTAAGGTAACCTTTTCCAAAGCATCCCAATGAGTGTCCCAAATCCCTTTGAAAGTGAAGGAATCTCAGACTTTACATTGCAGAAATATACCTGAGCCCACACTGCATTTGAAAACATCTGCATCAATTTTTTTTCCAGTGAAGAGTGTGAAATTATAGGGCCATCAACTGACACAAGGAATTTAACACTCATAACAGTAAAAGCTAGAAAATGAATATCCCATAACTAACATGTCACTGAGCAGAGACGGTTTCCCTTTATTGTAAAGATCATATCGAAACCCTCCGCAGACTTGCCTGATTCACTAGCCATGAAATCTTGGTCTCATTCTTTGATCTTTCTTCAGATACTACTTCACGTAAGAATAAGGCAGACTCCCTTGGCATACCTCCAGCAGGGAGAGACTTAGGGAATTTCAGTGCTTCTCTGGGCTAATTAGCCACTTGCAGGACCCCAGAGAAGTGTAATCCACAGTTTCCCTTCACTACATCCATTCCTCTAAAAGCCTGGATCTTGGGCCTTACTTCAGCACTGTGAATTGTGAGGCTGACAGAGATTTCTAATTCCAAATTCCAATAAACTTCTAGCAAGGCCCAGTTCTCATGGAAGAGCCATTGTGTGGACACAGGTGAACAGTGTCTAAAGCAGTTTGTAGGTACCTAAAGTATTGGATGTTATGGAGGTATGAACTTCTTTCTTTTCTTAAGTCACTCCATGAGCTGCACATGGGTGTCTCAGAAATGGAAGAGGGAAAAGCAGAGAAACTGTCTGTGGCAAAAGCTGCATTCCATACCCTGAACCTCCACAGTACAATTTTTTTCCTGCCTGCCTCTAAGTTATTTTGCTTTCTTGGTGTATATCTAACTCCCAAGAAAGATCTTGCTGATTCAGCCTGAACCCTTTTCTGTTGAGTCACCTCCTTTAGCCTCCAAATTAAAAGGCCAATAATTGTCTGTATATGAAGATTTAGACAATTGGTGCCTTTTAACCTCAGCATGAGCTGTATGTGAATTTCCTGCTGTTCTGTGTGAAAAGCCTAATTTAGGAGACATTATAGTTAGAGACCAAACTACTGGATAAGCTGTTCTTCCCTCCACACATGGAGCCAAGGCTCCAGACATCCAGGTCCCCTAGCTCAAGATAAACCCTGCTGGCATGCTGCATTCCACACTGAAGGCTTCTCAAGAAAGCTAGGATCTGATGCCAGATCCCAGCTGCAGCTAGGAACAGGAATGGATCTAACACCAGGCAAAGGACAACCTGGCCCTTTTTGCTGTGAGCTCTTTGCTTCTCACATCTTCCATCCAGTGTGTGCTGAGCCCTTCTGCCTTTCTGAGCCCCAAATACCAGAGCTGCCCTAGAGCTTTGCTGAGCCCAACACAAATCTGCGCTCAGGAGCAGCCTGATCTGCCTCCTCCAGCTGTCCTACTGGGTAATCTGACAGTGCTTCCCCTTCCCAGGTCTCTGCCTTTCCTTCCTGTGCTCTCAAGCTCTCTGCTATGATCACTTCCTCCTTTTAAAGCCTGATTCCTCTTGCTTCTACTCTTGCCAGCTAAGATTTATTATTCTCAAGGGACACTGATGCAGAACAGGGACCTCCTTCTATAACCCCTTCAATATCTCTTTCTGCTGCCTTGGGTTGGGGCAGGCAGTGCTGCCATCTCCAATGGGAAGTGGGAGGAAGGACATATTTAAAACACAGAACAAAGAGGAGTTCCAGTTTGAGTTTGTACCTTATTTCTCTCTGCCTGTGTTCCCTGACCAAATCAACACGTGTGGCATTTCTCTTCCTGCCCTTGGTGCTCTGCAGACAAGGGAGGCAGGGTGGTGTATTAGGGTCATGTCAGGGTGCAGCATGCACTGTGTGCTCCCAAAGACACAGGGAACTGGCAGGAATAACGTGGCTGCAAGGTCAGGGTGCTCACCAGCCAGGGCCCACCCCACAGCCCTCAAGGGAGGCAGGCAGGGCTGGCCTGGGAGTGGCAGCCAACTTCAGCCTGGAGTCCAGAGCATCAGACAATTTTGTGGTGATGAGGCAGGTCCGACCTCAAGCCAGGAAGTGAATCCACAGGTCAGCATCAGGCCTAGTAAGGCTAATAATGATCAGACACAGCCCAGTTATCACCAGGCAGGTCCACAGCTATGAGCTTGGCCCAAGGTCAAGCTGGGAAAATTAGTGGGTCAAGATCAACAAGGTCCCTGGACAGGCACAAGCACCTCTGTGTGTGACCTGGGGACAGACACTCAGCTTTGCTCATTTGGTGACTAAAGACCCAGGGCTGAGCTTCAGTGAGACTCCTGACCATGGGCAGAGGGTGGAGGCTGCAGGTCAGACTGATTAGGGCCATTAAAACTTATTAGTGCTCTCAGATCCCTTATAGACAGGTATTATTTCTGGCTCTGCCACTGACTTCCAGGTGATCTTGAACAAATCCCCTCCCCTGTGCTTATCTGAGTTTAAGCTGGAAGGATGTCCAGGACTGTCTCCTTCTCCAAAGCTTCAAATTAGTAAATAGGAGCAGTGAATGTAGCATTATTTTTCAGTATGCTTGTAATTGCAAGATGTGCACCTATTAGCAGCATGGGAGTCACAGTAGCTCCACCACACAAGAATCTTTTATTGTTCACATGAGTAGCTTCTCATATTTTCCTCTAACAAGCTTCTGAGTATTTCCGGCAGAATTCCTGTGAGATTAAACATCATATAAAATGTATTTGTCTCACGCAAGATATGACTTGCTTTTGAACCATCAGCAATCATCCCAGCAATTGCTAGGATACAACTGCATTTTTTTATTGTTATTACTATTTTTCCATTTTCTGTCCTGGATCTTGTAAGCCACCAGTCCTATCACTAATTATGCTAACAAGGTCCTGAGGTTGATTTAGAGGCTCTGTTATAATGCCAGCCTCTCAGTTTACATCTCAAGTATCGGCATGTTTATTGTAGATGTCTGTTAAGAGAAGCTACTTTTTCCATGCTTGTATGAGGAGTGAGAGCAGGAACCAGAGTTGGAGGGGAGTACTGCAAAATGACACACAGAAATGAGAAAAAGCAATTATCTGCTGCATCTGCATCCTTCTGGCAAAAGGACAGACACTGCCACAGCACACAGAGGTTTGGCTGGAGCTTCTTACGGACACCTAGAGCTTGATTTTGTACAGTCTTCCCTCAAATACAGAACAAACAGAGTCCTGAAAGCAGAGTTCACTCCTGAGGGCTGGCCCCCTGTTTGGTGTGCTGATAACTTTGCAGGGCTGATGTGTGTATTAGTCACCCTTGCTGGTTCATTGCTGATCTGAACGACAGAGGTTAAATAATTGCAAAAGCAGGGCTGATGTCATCATGGCGCCTGACTGGAGCTGCTGCTTGGAACTGCTGAGAGAGATGGATTTGCTTTGCTTTTGCCCAGGAAAGGGGTCAGACCAGGCAGGGGTTCTCACCCTTTCTCAGCCCTGCAGTGCAGGGCAGTGTCTGTGTGCCTGAGTCACCCCCACCTTCCCCAGGAGCTCAGCTGGACACAACAGCTTCCCTCTGCAGTCCTCCTCCTCCCTCCTTCTCCCTATTCCTCCCGCTCTACAGGGATCCTGGGGACTTTTAAAAACCAGATCCATGAACAAGACCCTCCTGTGCACACTGTACCAGGTGTGCAGGTCCCAGCACACAAGTCAGGATCTGTTTTGTTGTGTGTACAAGGGAGAGTTTGCTTGTACAGACTGTTCTACTGACCATGTCATGTGTGTATCTCAGATAAGCTGGGCATGTGCCGTGTAACCTTGTGAGCGTAGATGGGCCTTTTTCACTTACTGTTTGACACTGAGAATATGTCTTGGCTCTGTATGAGACATAAAAACTAAAGACAGAGCAGGCCCTGAAGAGTTTGTACCCTAAATGTCAGACAGAGAAAAGACAGGATGCGCTGTGGTGAGAGAGACTTCTGATGTGTTTGTAATTTAAATAGGAAAAAACCCCTAAACTTGCTTCACAGGAAAAGAGTATATGTCTGTTTGTTTTTAAGAGGACTTGAGAAAAGAAAAAGTAACAGTTTTATGACAGTTTGCTGGGGGAGAGGCTTCTTTTAACACCTGCACTGAAGCTCAGGAGAAGGAACTGGGTGTACACGCCTGTGTGGTCTGGAGTGTCTGTGCCTATTGTTCCTCTGTTCTCTGAGTGAAATTCATTTCTGGCTTCTGAGGGTGCAACTTGTAGCTGCCACCAGGGCTGCCTTTATTGGCACATGTGCCAATCCCTTTACTCCTTGAGCTCTTCCCTGTGGCCCTGTTGCGTTTGCCTGCTCTGTGTCTAATCCCTGTCTTGTGTTGTGTTTTATGCTTTTAATGAGAAAGGATAGACAGCAAAGCAAAACTTTCATGCTGTGATCATAGAAGAGAAGCTATTTATTTCTGTGTTTCATGTGATGCCATGAAAACAGTCAGCAGTCTTACAGGAGAGCTCTGCAGCATCCACAGCACCTTTGCTGATGCCAGCTGACATTCTGTAGCATGTGCCCCTTGGACTGCTGCTCTGCGTCCCTCAGGCTGTGGAATCAGAAATTAGTAGTGCAAGGGGCACATTTTATCCTTTTTTAGGTGCACAGGTTTCCAGGTCTAAAACTTAAATTCTGACTAGGACTTGTCAACGTTTTTATTATACATGTACACATTTGTATTTTAGGAAAATGAAGTGCTGGGTGTGGGTATGTGCTAATGCTAAAAAGGAAACACAACCATATGAAGCTTCCTAAAGCCTTATATTAAAATACCAGAAGGGTTTGACTGGGTTGTAGAGGTATGTGGAAAAGCCTTGGTCCACCTTGCTGCTAAAAACAGACACTCCCCTGGATTTATTTCAAAGTGGTCAAGACCACAGAGCTAAGCAGGAAAGTTCTGTGGGCCACACAACCCTAGTGAGAGACTGTCACAGCTGGGGAGTCCCTTGTGACATCGGGATTTAATTTCACCCAGGAAACTGTTTCAGGGTACTAGAGCCTGTCAGAAGTTTGAATTCCCTTAGTGGTGTCTATCTTGTCACCTTGAACCTTCAGGAGACAGTAAAGGCTCAAATCCCAGCTTGTTCAAACTGTCTTCACACTGGCTTGGTTTTATTGTGAGAGAGACTCAGTTTCCTTGGCTTGAATTTTCCTCCACAGCTCCAGAGGAAGTGTGAGCACAACCAGGGCTGTTTCTGTGGCTCTGAGAACTCGGGATTCAGCACAGTGTCCTGAAATGGTGTGTGCATATAGGACTCCAGACCAATCATCCTGCAGGTTTAATACTAATTACAGCAACAACGTCCTGATTACCTGGGGGGAAATAAAAAATAATGCAATGATACCTCTAGAAAACAGGGCAGGTCTGAGCCCTCAGAGCTGGCCATTTCCAGCTGCTGTGCCAAAGTACAGCTGGTTTGGTGTGGTTATGGCAGAGAGCACATAGCAGTCCAAAGTCCCCATGGGAAGCTCTGGTTCCAGCCCCTCATCCAGCTGAGCTGGATCTGCCCAGGAAAAGGTGGAACCAAGCTCTCCTTGCCTGTCTCCAGCTGCAGCCTGGCAGGCAGACCCACTGCTCCACTTTGCTGATGACTGAGTACAACCAAAGGAGGCTTTGTGGCTGGGCTTAGCTGGAATCCAGGGCTGCTCTGACCACTGCACCTCTTCTGCATCCTGAGCAGGATGATCACCCACCTTGGAAAGAACTACGTGATTAAGGGAAGAATGCCCTTTTGAAGGAGCAATTTAAAGAAATGTCATTTCCCTTAGCAAATCATCTCTTTTTTTTGGTCCTTATGTTCACATCTACTACCCTTGAATATACAATTCAGTCCTGTAGACTTCAATTTGTTACTGAAAATAGTGCTTATGACCAGTTTGATACTTTTCCAATATATTTTTAAAGCAAGTCATAAGACTCTTTACATGAATAACTGGAATTAACCTTCATTTGTGCCTTAATTTGAAGTTCAGACTTAACATAATCAATATTTTGTGGTCTACTGCAATCTGTTCAAGTCCGTTTATCCAAGGAAATTATTTGTTCCCCTTCTGCATTTGAGGTAGAAGTGGACATAATTAATTCCACAACTAGAAGAAATTGAAAGAACCAGGACTCCGAATATAAAGCAATATACCATGTCCAAATTCAATACTTGTGAAGTGCATGCACACCTCACTTAATTTTTAGCATATAATATAAAAAGTGTTTCTCAGCAAAGTGTTCCAGTTCAGCTTTTGTACAATTTTAGCTCCTTTGTGAAGCCTGTTTCCCCCCTGAGTGAAGGTGATTGTATCAGGTGAAAATAGTCGTATTTGCTGACATCAGACACTGAACAACTGAGCAGAGTTCATGTTGTTGTCATGAGGTGTTTTTGGATGAGCTACATTTATAAGCACATAATTTGCTACCAATGTTTCGTTGTAATTTACCCTCTAGAGAATTCATCATGTCATAAACTTCAGTAGGTACGAGATCAGTTCATTCTAATTCTAAGATTGTATCATAAGAAACATTTAGCGCGTTGTGAAATAAATCCAAGAGGCATTTAATCACCACGAGTCTGTCATGCTCATCTTTGTCATCCTTAACAAACTTAAAAACTGCAACTGGGCAATTCTCAGCTAATGTAAAAAGTAACATCTCATGGCTTTAACTGCAAGCCAGACAGAGGATCATCTTGTGGGGACATGCCTCAACATTTCTGTGCACTGGAGGCTGACAAAATGATGGAGCTTCCGTGAGGCTGAAACTCTTGGCAGCTAAGGAGAAGTGATTGAAAACTTTGATTACACAGCTCTCAAGATCAAATGATTGTTTGATCAAATGCTTATTTATAAAATAATTTGCTGTGTTTTACAGAATATGAGGATGCTTGTTTTGCTTCCAGCTAATTGCCCAGCTAATTTTCCTGTAATTTATAGATGGCAATGTGTCAAAAAACTAACATTAGTCTTATTAGACAACTGTGAATTACAAAGCTCAGATTATTTGACTTTTTCAATACTTCTTACATTTTCAGATATTCTCATACAGTTTCACTGTTGCCTTCAGTAACAATAGAACAAATTTGTTTGTTACTGTACAGCTGAGAGGAAAATGATTATCAGGACACCTCATTATTTCCACCGAGTTTGAGAATTTGTGTGTGCAGAGTAATGCTAGTGCAAATCACCTAGAGTTATTCAAACTTATTTTTGCATGTTGTGTTACTATTCTATGTTTAAAATTTGCAATTAATTTTTTGAGAAAGCAGAAGTTCTTGTTTTTTGAGTGAGTGGATGGAATTTGATCTCGTACAAAGTGGGCAGAAGATCTGAAACATTCTGCTCAAATATAGTTCCAGTTAAGTCAGTCAGCAGCATCCCTGTGGGAGTGAATACCCACATTGAGTCTCCAGGTTGTTCTCGGCTCTCAGCCTCACTGTGGCAGAATCTCCAAGCAGTAAGAGCAGTGTAGGAGTTTACTCCATTCTCCCTCAGTTCTCCTGTGAAATTATAACTGGGTTTTTGTGCTAAACTCAAATGCAGCCATTTCTCTTTTGGTTTCCACCATACACTTCTGATTTTACCTTTTAGAAGCTCGGTGCACACCAGCAATGCAACATAGAAAATATTTTTATTGAGTAACACAGCGGCTGCTGTGCTCTAGAGCAAACTCTGTTTCTGTACTGCTAGGCTTCAATAACAATTTCTGAAAAGCTCTGGGAAGACCTTTACCTGAAAACATCCCCACATCTGCTCTCTTCTACTTCAAGATCTTGTGTTATAGCACTGTGACTTAGTCCTGCTTTGAGCAGGAGTTTGCACAAGGGATCTCCAAGGTCTCTCCTAGTGCAATGACTCTTTTCACTGATCCTCTGCAATAAAAGTCATTGGTACCTGTACATGGCTTAACAAAAGTTTCAAACTCCACGGTGGCTTAGAGAAGTTCTAGTTCAACAGGAAGCTGAGTCCTCACTTTAGATTCCTCATTTAGCTTTTGACTTCCCAAGGGCTGGAGATAAAATTGAAGCTGGGTATGCAAAATTCCTACCACAGTGGTGAGTTGGCTCCACGGCATCCCCTCAGGTTATCTGTGGAGAAATTGGAAACAGGGCCCAGGGGACCTTCTTTGCAGGATTTGGGTTCCTGGATTGGCTTGATTTTGCTCAGACTTCTGATCTTTTGGGAAAACTGGATCTGGGTGAACTCATCTGTACGTTCAGGTGTAGCATTATGTGTCATGCACATCTAATCAGATACACGGGTTTGTGTAGTTTTTTTCTCATGCAGCTGGTAAGAATCAAAGGATAGTAAAAAGAGACTGACAGCAGATGTGAGAACCCACAGCATTTGAAATGGGACAAACTGGGTGTGGGGAGAGATGTAAAATGGGGGCAAATGTGATAATTTTCAGGGCTGTGCAAGAGAGGCAGAGAAACCCCTTGGGGGCAGGGGTAAAGTCATCATCGCATTAAGTGAATAGTCTGTTGTGATTGCTCTCTGATGTGAAATAGAGTGAAAAATGACAGGATTTTTTCCCTTTAATTTATTGGAAATGTGAATGACTCAGTCTTTCTTTAACTTATTTTGTATCTGGTTTATTTGGTGTGTGCTCTGGATAAAGAGAGTTTTCTGTTTTCCTGCTCCTGGAGATTTTGCTTCTTGCCTCACTTTTTTTCTTTTTTATTTTTTCCCTTTTTCTGAAAGTAGAGCTTTGGGTGAAATGTAGCCATAACATTTCTGGTATCAGAAACATATTAAGTTCATTCTCTTTAGCCAGGTCCTATTAAACTCCAGAACACTTCAGAGTCACTCAAAATGTTCTGCTCATGAGAACTTTTCTTCCCAGCTCCTTCCTGGATGTTCCCTGAAAAGCAAGCCTTGAGCCCAAGAACTCTTCCAAATCTTGCTAACCTCCCATCCTCTTGCCCACCAAAGGATGTAGCTGCTTGGCAAGCATCTGAAAGGCTGGGTTTGGGAATCAGCAGCTGTGAGCCAGACTGCAGCATTCCTGGGAGCTGGGCAAGGTGGCACTCACAGGTGAAAGGCCACCTCTGGGCCAGCCCTCACTGTCCACTCCAGTGTAACCTCAGAGCTGAACAAGCTCAACAGCCCTAGAGTCTGTGTCCAGCTCGGATTTTGGGGTAGAAATCAGATGGCATGCAGTTTAAGGCTTGAGTTTGTGTTTAATTAGGGGATTACCTCAAATCTGAAATGGAGCCGCTTCGAAGCGTGTGAACCAAAGCTAGATAAAGACTCCCACAAACCCCTGCACACTGGAAATTTATAGGGCTCACCCCGTATTTATTTGCTGTGGCTCAGTTTGAGGTGAAAGGTAGAGCTCAGCTGCCACAGCTGGACTTTCTGGTGCAGGTTTCTTTCTGTAGGCTGCTCTAATTTGTTTGTTGAGCAGATCATCCGGAATCAGATTGGCCGGAGCTGGAATCGCTCCGCTCCCTTAGCAAACACACGAGGTCTTGAGAGGTGTCTGCCTGCATGGAATGAAATGAGCTGACTGGCACTTTAGCGTTCCCCTGTGTAGGAGCGTCTTAGGAGTAAGACACTTAATTATTATTAACATTCTAATTGGCCTGTGCGAGCGCGGATGTGAGTGCGCGGCTGCGCTGCTAGAGAGGATGCATGCCACACTTTCCAACCTGAAACCAAGCAGAGCCTGCACCTCCTAAAATTCCCATCTCACCCTTCAGCCGGTTCCAGTAGCAAAACCCTAAACGGACTAAACGTGAGGGGAAAGGGAGGAGGGAAGAAAAAAAAAAAAAGTAACTATTTTAAGGAAACATTAACGGGGAAAGAACACCCTGGGAAGGTCTGCAGATAAGAATGGTAAGAATTGTTCCCTCCGAGCGGTACAGCTCGTCCTGGCCGCCCGTGTGCCAGCGTGCGGGAGGACATGAGCTCTTAATGGGAGACATTAGGGGTTTAAATCAAGCCCGTTCTTCCCGGAGCGCGGGGCTGGCGGCTGCCGCAGCGCCTCGGTGGCGGCTCCGCTCGCCACGCCGCTCCTCGCCAGCGGCTTGCCACCACCTAGTGCCGTCCCTGGGAACTGCCCAGGCTGCCTGGCCGCTGCCACAGCCCGGGAGGAAAAATCCTGCTCATTTAACACGGGCAGCAGCGGCCGCACCAGCGCCGCTCGGCTCTCGGCAGGAGCGGACGGCGCTGGCTGGAGGCAGCAGCGATGCTCGCGGCGTTTACCCGGATAATGTCCTTGCACATTCGGGTTTTACCGGGATAATGTCCTTGCAAATTCGGGGTTTTACCCTGATAATGTACTTGCACATTCGGGGTTTTACCAGGATAATGTCCTTGCACATTCAGGGTTTTACCCTGATAATGTCCTTACACATTTAGTGTTTATCGAGATAATTGTCCTTGCACACTCGGCAGAGAGAAGCAGCCTGGAAAGCAGTGCCTGTAGTTTCCAGCAAGGTGCTTGCCTCAGTGTGTGGCTGCCAGTGACAAGCAGTTCTGCAGGGTACAGGGGCTTTTTTGATGCATCCTTGGCTGTCTGATGGAGAACAAACACTATTCTTACAAACTCATGCTCTGGAAAAACACAAAAGAAACTGGCAACTTAAAAGAGCCTTGTCTGTGTGCAGGCCATCTCCCTGAAAGACCTAATCTGACCATTCAGCTGTATTTACAGCTCTCTCCTGCTGAAATATAATAAAAACAGAAGCATTTTCTTCTGAATTTAATTTAACACTAATCCTAAAATCATCCCATCCTTTCATACTACAGGAATTATTTCTACTACTTTTACCCTTGTTAAGAACAGCATTGCACACTGAGCTGTTTTTACAGAAATCAGTGAGGCTTAACTACTCTCACAATCAAGTTTAGGGTGCCAGGATCTGACCCAAGGTCATCTTGCCAATGGAGTTAGTGCTGTTTTGGCAGCACCAGTTTTTTCTCTACATATTGCAAAAAATACTTGAACTCAGTCTCTAAAATGTGCTGAGCAGCTGAAGTTCCCACCAAGCCAGTGACTGTTGGATTTGTCCCATGTCAGTCCAGGCTCTGCTCATCATATTTATTTGACAGGTAATAACCTTTTTATTGAACCCAGCACATTACACTGATGATCCACTCATCAGCAAATATGATTGCAATAATCACTCGGTATTTATTTAACAGCCAATTGCTGCCTTTTGGGAAAGAGTCAATTTACATAGTTCCAAATTAAAATTAATACATTTTGTAATGGTTATTTAATAAAGGCCAAGGTAGGGGACTTGTCTGCTGGTGAGAGGTGAGGATGGGAAACCAGGCATCAGTGTGTGGTACTTGGTTCTGCCACTGACTTGCTGGATGACCTTGGGTAAATCACTTTGCTGCCACATTCTTTTTATTCCCTTGTAAAACTGGTATAATGGTACTCTAATGCCACAAAGCTTAATTACTGTTTGTAAAGGATTTCAACCTCCCCAACAAGGAGCTGCATGAATTCCCCTACAGCGGCCTGCTGACCCTGGCTGCAGGAAATGCATGCAGCTGTTTATCTGGAGGGATGTCGAGCTAGAACTGCATTTGAGGCCAGTGAAGTATCTTTCTTTTAAGATAAAAGAAAACCTTCTTCCTCCTATGCTCGCCACCAATGTCAGAACTTCCTATTGGTTTTAAGTGCAAAGTCTAATTTTCTCTGAATATATGTATTCAGGAGCCTGGCCAAGCCCCCTTGGTATCGATTCCGATTGATGAGGCATGTAGGAATTCTTTTCCCATCCCCAGCCTGGGCTTTCCTCAAGTGATAGCATCAAACTCTCACTCCTTGTCCTGTTTCTTTCCTCTCCCTCTCCCACTCCTCCTTAGGAATATAAAGCACTTCAGAAATGGGACTAGGTTTGCAATAAGTTACTTTAATTGGATTTTTTTTTTTTTGGGTATTGGTATGCACAGGTTATCTTTAAATGATTTACTGATGTACTGCCAAGCACTGCTCATTTAACCTCCTTCCTGCTCTCTTTGTGTATGGATTCCTCTAACGATAGTGGCAAACAATCTTTTAGAGAGCGTGCCACACATTTCTGCAGTGAAAATCCCAAATGGAAAGCTACAGACACTGCCACTGCAGGGATGGCACGTCCCAGTCTCACAGCTTTTGGCACTCAGTCTCCTGAGGCCTGCATGGGCACCCAGCACCTTGCAGGGTGGGCTCTTACCCACCCCCACCCCCAGGAAGGTAAAGGGGAGCCTTTTTTTCCTTTCTGCTTCTTTTTTATTCTTTTCCTTTTTTCTTTTTTTTTCCCCCCTCCCTGTGATCGTTGAGCCACTCCGACGTGAATTTATGTGTGTAATCATCTGTGTTGTAATTGGCAGCCTGGCATATGAGTCACTAACCAAATTAACTGAAGTTTCCTTTGGGGAAAAATGTAATCAGTTACTACACTCAGATACATTGCACCAAATTAACTCTTGCTGTTTGTACGGGTTTGGGCTGAGCTGCCTGATGGTTTCCTTCCCCAAAACACAGGGGAGGAGGCCAAGAACAGAGAAGGGTCAAAAGCCCCAGAGATGGAGATTCCTTTCTCAAATAGCTCCTGGAAAGTAATTTACAGTAGTTTCTACCCTAAGAGTTCAAAAATCACAAATAATATCTGCCCCATATGACGAGATTGACTTTAAAGTCACTAAGATGGAAAAACACATGTTTTGCTTGTTTGGAGCATTTAGGGCTTCACCATGTGAGCTTATGTTTGCAACTCAAATTGTCAGGCCTCTACTTTCAGTGGGAAAGCAAGCTGAGATATTCATAGAATTACATGATTCAAGAAGCTGGAGCTTTAAAAAAATCCACTATTGCAGAACTAAGAGCAAGCTGGCCAGAGTTAGCAACACAGCACTTGTTTGGGTTTTGTCTGCACTGAAATCTATTCAGTGCCCAAATCTAAGCAGCACTGTAGAAATAATTGATAATAATTTTCTGGTTTGCTGGCTGAATAAAAACAAATCAGTAAAAACTTTAAGTGGAATTAAATATTTTACCTGATCTGAAATGAAACGTCAACTTAAAAATATTTTTCTCTAAGAAAAAAATCAGATGCTTACATGTAAAGTATCTTAATCTTTCAAGAGTTTCTTCCTCAAGTCTGGTAAATAGATCCAGTTGAGCTTGATCTGCAGCTGTCAGAATAAAAAATATTCTACTAAACAGGTCAGAGGGGCTGACCCAAGAGATCTGGTCTAGTGGGTGACTGAGGTGATGGAAGACTCAAAAAAGTGGTAATTGCTGCTTTATAGCGTCAGGGGCCCAGCTATACAAACACGTAGGTACCAATCTCTTCAGTTTTACCCTCTGGGGCTTTGGGATCTGGAATTTTTGGCTTTCACTTCTTGAGGAGTGTAGAACTTCTCACTGAAGTGTTGGTGGAAGGTAAATCCATTAACCAGTATGAAGGGATGTGAAAGGAGGTAATGGTGACTGAGGGACCAGGACAGCTTCCAGGAGGACCCTCCAGCCCCTGTCCTGGGACATCCAACCACAGCCCCCTGGACAATTAAGATTTTCTAGTGTCCTCTGTAGGACTGAGCTTGGCCCATTCGAGAAGAGCGATGTGTGGAGCCCTGTGGAAGAGGGAGGAGAAAGGCTGCTTGAAGAACATAACCATGCTGGGCAAAATCTGTAATTCAGGCACAACCCCCATACTGCTCAGGGGATGCCCTACAGCTGCTGGAGGTATAAGCAGAAGATTAAAAACTTTTGGCCCTTTGGCTCCCACTGAAGTCAGTCAGCTGGTGCAGTGCAACTGAAGTTATGACACCTGCTTTTATTTTAACCTTAAACTCTCTTCACAAAGGCTCTCTCTGAAAAGGTGTGGGATTTTTCTTTTTCTTTTTCTTTTTTTTCTTCCTTGCTGCCCCTGCAGAAATATAACACAGGTGTCTCAGTACCACTGTGATTCTTTAGCATGACTCTGACTTCTGAGTACACTAATATTTCCTTTCTTTGTCATGTTCTCAATTTTTTTCTTCATATATTTATTTTAATAGCTAGAACAATCTATTTTTGCAGTTGGAAGAATGCAAAATTCAATTTATCTCACAGAACACCTAAAATGAATTCAGGCAGAAAGGGGGTGTGGAAGATTTAGGTCCTGACTGTAAGCTTTTGACTGGAGCCATTTGTTATTTTGCTTCACGGATTGGAGCAGTGAAGGTTTTACAGTGTGAGCCCTGAGAGTGACAGAGCTGGATGTGATTTCCCACTGCCGTGTAGGGTTCACAAGCAGCCTGTGCACATCCACACCTGCCTGAGACTGGTGTGGAGAGGGCTTGGGCTGGACACAGCCCTACTCTCATCCTCTGTCCTTGTGTGGAATCAGCTCTCCCGTGCTGAGGATGAGCACGAGGCACTGGGATCACCTGGGGCTGCCCATGGACACAAGCATCCTGCACAAGCACATTCCTGGGAGCTGCTCTGTGCTCTCACTCAGGTCTGCAGGATGGCCACTGGTATGTTAGTGCTGCAGAAATCAGAGGAAGTCACCTCCTGGAGGTGTGTTCGTTGCTGGAATTGCGTGAGGCCAATCATTCCAATCTTTTAGGGCACTGTCTGAATGCCCTGAATTTAGGGCACCACTGACACAGGGCTGAATAATCCTTTCAAGGGATTCTGTCACTCTCTGCCTCCTGCTAAATGGTGACAGCATTTTCAGCTGGGAGGATCAGCTTGCTGGGGCAAAGAACCAACTGTAACAGAGGCTGTGGAGTCTGGTTTTAGTGGGGATGTGGAGCACAGGGCTGGGCATATCTTCATGGTGCTACCAGAAATCCACTTTGGCAGAAGCCTTGGAAGGAGCAAGTGTCAAGGGTGAGTTGGCTCTTTCAGCCAAAGCAGAACTTCCCTGAAATGCCTTTTCAATGGAAAATGGGGCACAGAGAGCA
Source organism: Leptocoma aspasia (assembly GCA_013399835.1). NCBI lineage: Eukaryota > Metazoa > Chordata > Aves > Passeriformes > Nectariniidae > Leptocoma > Leptocoma aspasia. The sequence continues at coordinate 406,883 of VXAX01000979.1, read as the reverse complement.
GTGATGCTCTGATGGTGGGGATGCTTTTTGGCTGCTGTAGGAGTGGGGGGAGCTGGGTGTGCAGACTCCTGATCCTTCCAGTCAGTTTCCACAAGTCTCTGCTTGTCAACACCCCCTTTCCCAAAGTTATTTATCTTCCTGTCTGTTGCTGAGGGCTCTTGGATCCAAACACACTGCATTAGTTCACACCTGCCATATAAACCAGCAGTGCTGTAATAAGTGGGTGGGCTTGACTGCTCAGAGCTGTGCTCAGCTGGGGTGGGGATCTGGGCTCTTCTCTGCCAGGGAAGGGGACAGCAGGAGAGCAGGGCTGGGTCAGGCCTAACTCCTGCCATGGCTGCACAGTCAGTGGGAGCTCTGGAGGGACTGCAGGGACACCTTTCTGCCCTGGCCCTTCACAGGGCAGTGGTGATGGCAGGGGAGGACAACATCAGCCAGCTTCACCTCCTGACACCCCTCTGATGCACCTCCTTCCTTCCTCTGCCAGTGGCCAAGGGCCTGGCCCCAGCACATCACTGCCAAACCAAGCGCCTCAAACCCTCCCACTCCTGCTCAGGGCAGGGGATGGAGGCAGAGCCAGGAAACAACAAGGAAATGCCTGGGAAATGCTCCCTTGCTAACATAGCCTCTGTCATGCTGCAGCTTCCAGCCTGCTCTGTCTGGGTGTTTGTCAGGACGTGTGTGATGCCCTGGGTTGTGAGGGGACAGGGATGTGCCAGCTGATCCTGCCCAGAGTGGCTGCAGTTTCCCTTTTCCTCAGCCTCTGCATTATTATAATTATGCCAGAGCTGCAGAAAGATCTTTGAGACGTGAATTGTAATCGATGCAAGGCAAAATTTGCACTTGGAGAGGTATAAATAGTGCATAAATATCCTTCTTGCTGTCTGCACTGAGGTGAGTCTTGTCTTCAGAGCTTCCACTGTTTTTATTGCCTTTTTCCCCTCCCTTCACAATACTGAATTGACTGACTTTATCTTGGCACTTTCTGTGTCTTGCCAAAAGAACAAACTCAAAATAGCTTTCCAGGGTGCATTTTGGATGTTTTGTTCTGTGCCACTGCAAGAAGAGATGGTTGTTCCAAAGAATGCAATTTATTTTACCCACTTTCATCCCGAGTTTATACATGGGCCATTAGCTGCCAGCTGAGTGGTAAACACATAAATGGTGGAGGTAATGCCTACATCTTGGATCCACTTGCTCCAAAAGCTTTTCCCTTCTCCCTAGCTGTGGTTATGAGCTAGGAAAACTCACTTAAACCTTTTCCACCAGCAGAATTAACTTCCATTAATGTTATGAGTGCTTCAGGCAAAAGAGCATTAGTCTGTTACACCTCCTCTGAGAGGCCTCCTCTGCGGGGCTGAACAGGTTGAATGACAAAGCAGCCATTTAAAAACCTGTCTGAAGATCTTTCACCAAGAAGGGGGAGTTTTGTAGCTAAGTTGTCTGGGAAGTGGAAAGTCTCAGTGCAGTTCCCAGATCTTCAGGAGTCTTTTGGCATCCATCTGGAATCTGCAATCTCTGGTTTTTCTGACCCTCATCTTTTTTTGTAGCACCTTTTTCCTCTGGAAAAGGCTACTGGTGAGCTGTGCTGGGGGCATGGTGGTGGGAAATGGAGTCCTTAATCTCCCTGAACTCTGATGGTTTGGGTATGAAAAGGGAGCTAACACCTCTCACTTCTTGTGCCTTCCCTGCCCTTATTTAGAGGGGGAGACCTGACCTCAAACGTGAGCATAAAGTGCAACACAAATATGAAATGTAAATTATTTTCAGCGTGTTGTAATCTCTTGTCCATGTAATTTCAATTTAACTGGTGTTGGTGCAGTGACTGCAATCTCATCCTGCACCTTTGTAGGTCAGGTTTCTGTGCAGGTCTCAGTGAATTTCTGCATAGTTACAGGATCCTCAGGAACAGCCAGAACCCGTTTTACTCTAGTAATGGAGTAGGTTGTGAACAGGTCTGTTGTTGAAGCATTTATTGTTTTTCAACTTAAGTTATGGTTTCATATAAATAATATATGTAGCTAGTCAATGCTTGGGAAATGCATTCTTTTCCTTGTGAAATATTTATGGACTTCAGTGCCTACTAAGTACCCAGTCAATTTTGAGAATACAGCTCTAGTGAGAAGGCTTGGTTGCCTTTAAAGTCTTGGCTAGGGTGGGACAGACCTGTTAGCTGAGAGATACTGGAAATCTGATTTTTTATCTGTTGATTTGCCCTGCTCCTTCCCCCTCTCTGTGTGGGGTCTGTCCATCCCCCCTCAGGTTTGAAAATGGAATTGATATTGATGGAGTTTTTGTACTAACAGAAAAGACAATGGAATCATCTACATCAGTAAGAAACATGTATGGTATGACCTGGTAAAAAATATAATTCATACCGAAATAGAAATCTGCTGGGATTTTCACCTGCCAATCAAATAACAAAAATTATTGGAATATTTTCTATAACAAATTATAAGCTCCAAAATGCTGTCACTATTCACATGTGGTGCTATTTTTCCCAGTGTAGAATTCCCATATGTGTCTTCTGCATTTCTCACATCTTCTGAGGGAAAATGAGAATTAGCCCACATATGGATTTACTGGTGAAACAGTCCAGTGTGATTTGGGATCATCTGAGACTCCCTGGGAGCTCTCCAGCCTGGGGAGAGGTGTTCCCATAGAACAACTGCTGTGATTTAAGACAAAAAAACCAAGATGCTAAGCCTTTACCTCAGGTAATAATTCAGCCTCCTGATTCACTGTTGGGAATCGTCACCTTTTTGTCACAGGGCTCTGTCCTGCTCTTAGACTGGATGACAAGACTTTGTAATACATGAGACTTCAAACAAGTGGACACCTGAATTTTATTTAGGTTTTTTTTTTCAAGAAATCAGCACATCAGCACTTGCAACAGACACTTGGGGTGTAGTGGTGGGTGAGCACTTTGAAGTACAGGAGTAGAGACAGCTGAAAATCTGCCACGATGGAATTCAGTCCTGAAAAAAACCACCCTGAACCCAAAAACTTGCAAATCTGTTTGAACTGATTCAAGTCATCTGAACCATTTAAATAATTTTTTTTTTTAATTGTCCAGCTCTGGCTCCTGCAGGCTGGAGCAGCCAGCACTGGCACAGTCCAATGACAAGCTGCTTTTGCAACACTTACTGCAGTTTCCTGCTCTGGTGGCCTGTGAATGGCTGATTTTTTTTT
>VXAX01000979.1:369028-397961 GCA_013399835.1 Leptocoma aspasia | reverse complement strand
AAAAAAAAAAACCAAATAAAAACAAATGCATCAAAATATGTGATTTAAACCTTGTCTAAATTAAGGAAGAAATACTAAAAGTGCTGTTCCAAAGAAAGAGCTTGAACTCAGAGAAAAGAGATTCTGCAACAGTAACAGAGAACCTTCCTCCTCTTTAGAGACACTGAAAGAGAAAATAGCACGTGCCTTTCTATTAAAAACTGTCTTTCCAAGGAGAAAAGGCTTGAAACCTGAATACCTCAATGATATTAACCCCAGTGGGCTCTAGATAACCCTCGCAGTGATGGGCAGCAATGGTGGTGTCAGAACACTTGAAAACAGTGACCTGGAAGCCTCTGTTTCAGAGGCAAGACCAAGCTGTTCTGTCTGCCTAAGACACTGACCACACCCCTGATGTAAAGGTGGGGTATGTGCAAACCACACCTGCAGCATCCCAGCCTCCACACTGCCTTCAGGAGCTGCTGGAGATCCAGGCAGCTCAGCCCAAGGAGGTACAAGCTGATTGACCCCTTTAGCTGCAGATGCCCCTGGACTGCTGGCAGCACTTGCCAAGCTGTAATGTGCCTCTGGCCACACACCACACTTGCCCTGTGAAGGCTCAGGCTGGTTTGACTCCCTGCTACCAGCAGCAATCTAGATGTTAAAGATCAGCACATTGGATAAACATTAACAGAATTTCAGGCCGACAGCTCAGCAGTGAAATGCTGCCATGTGCTGAGATTTTTTCCTCATCTGTAGCTGTCAGTGGTGTGAGCTTGTGTCAGCAGCCTCTTCTCCATTTCACTAATGACAGCTGTAAACCTCCTCTATCAACAAGCTGGCTTAAGCCATGACATGACTGCCTTTGCTGTCTCTGTACACTTAGCAATCTCTTCCTCCTGCTCAGAGTGTTTTGGAAGCTCACATACATTATGGTGGGACACTGACTCTACTGTTGGATTAGTGATGAACAGATATCAGGAAAAAAATGGTAACAAGAGAAAGCCTGAAAAAAGCATTTTCCATCAGAAGCACTAGAAAAGTGCAGGAGTTTCCTCAGGTTATTCAACAGCAATCAGTACAATGTTGTTTAGGTCATTCTTCTACTGAAATTTCCTCAGGCAATAAACATGGAAAGTTACTTTCCCATTAGAATATTGGTGGAGCTTGTGTAGGTGACAGTGTGGCCAGTCCTGGACTGGAATTTCAATGCATTGAATCTTCTCTGAGACAGGCCTAAAGCTTGTGGGTAAGTACATTACCAGAAGAGGTATCTGTATACCATCCACAGAAACTATTATGCATTTCAGAATACACTTGATTTTTAAGTAGTTCTTGAACTCCCAAGTGCTTAAATCACTTCTGAAATAAAATAGTGACTCTTGAGTCAGAAGCTTTTGGAAGTATTATCCTCTGTGTTTTCCAGTTATGTTCCTCTTCAAGCACTTAAGTGATTTTTAAAGGCACTGATCACCCACAGGTTGTGTTGCTGTTCCTGACAGTTGTGAGCAGTCAGCACCTCTGGAGAAGTTGAGAAATTTGGTGCCTCAGTTCATTTGCCTGGATTTTAAAACTGTGGCCTCTGCTTTTATTGACTTTTGAGGCAGGTGAAGTTGATAAAGTGAACAATCTAAAAAGTGCAGCAGAGCATTAAAAAGAAGGAAAGATGATGAGAAGAGATTGCAGCCAAGATTAAAAGACAGGATTCCATTGGGATGTTTTCTTTATGCCAAGACTTCCTTTTTATTGCCTTTTTTTCCTTCATGTGGAGTTGCACTGAAAAAGCTGCATCCTGACTCTCCCACAGCCCTGTATTTTATCATAGTCAGTGATGCACATCCCTGTAAAAAGCATGTTAAATATTTTTGTGGTTAAATGTCACCTGGCTTGGTGGAAGCAGAAGCCTCACGTACGGGGCTTGTAGGAATGAGTCATTTTATAACTTGGAGTCTCTGCAGCTCCCCCTCATCTGGACCTGTTCTCATCCTGAACCCAGCCAGGGCCTGTCCCTGAAGTCACTGAAACCTGGGCTGGAGGATTTGTGCCACAACACACTGCTCTGGTGTCCTGTGGCAGCAGTTTTATCAAAATCTGCGCTCTCTGCCCGCAGCTCCTCCTGCTCGGGCTCCTCTGAGGCTCTGTGGGGTTTCAGATTTGATTTCGGAGGTTTGGACAATCCTGCTGCTTGGATTTCCTAAGTTAAACAGGGTCAGACCTGGTTAGTTCTTGGATGGAGTGACCTCCAAGGAAAACACAGGTGTTAACCTGCAGGAAGTGTGATGGTGATTCAGGAGGTGGCTCAGTTCCCTCCCTCAGGATTGAACCGGTCTCTCCAGGGCAAGAAAGTGCAGAACTGGCAGAGATGACAACTTCCAAAGGTCAGGGCAGGATGGAAAACCAATGTCTGTTTGTTTTCTTTGCAAGGGCATGAGGAAAAGTTCCTGCCCTAGAAACAAAGCACCTCTAGTGTGATTAAAGAAGTCAACAAAACTCAGTTTCTTTACAACTGGGAAATCACCCTTTGAAAAGATCACACCTATGGGATTCCAGCAGGTCAGAAAATATCCTTAGGCTACAGATTCTTAATTTCTCTCCTCCCCTCTGGCCATGCAGTCACATTCCCTGCCCACAGGATCAGTCTGTGCAGTGCTAAAACTGAGAAAATGGGTGGGACAGCTTCTACCTGCCTTCCTCACACCGCTTATCTAGGAACTCTTCTCCACTATGTGGAAGGAGGAGAACAACTACTTGTGGCTGTATTCTCACAGCCAGAGAGAAATTTTAGAGATAATAAGTGAGTCTTTGAAGAAGAAATGTAAACAATAGTTAAGTTTAGAGACAGTGTCCTTGGAACTGCGTTAGCTGAAGCCACCAATGGAGTCAGATAAATTACCATGAGACCAATCAGCTAATGGCAACTATCAGTATTATAAAAGTAGTGTGTTTCAAATAAACTCTCTCTTCATATTGTCACAGCTGGCTGGTGAGTTTCTGTCTCTCTCTCTAGCTCGACTGCAACAACTACTGAAAGGTTTTTCATCCCAACCAGGATTAAAGCAGTAACTTCCTGTTCATGGCCAATTGTTTCAAGTGTCACTTAGAAGAGGTGTGGGAGCAATCAGGTCCATTGGAGACCTGATACAATCCGTGGCTTGTCTTAGAGTTTCACATAACAGGTTAACTTGGAATTAAATCCTCATTCTTGTTTTATCAAAATCAGTTTGCTCTTTCATCATTTTAGGTCAAACTTTCTTTTTGCTTAGCACTTTTTCTAAGTGCTCAAATAGCAGTGGATGAGAGTCCTGTAACATAAAACTTTCTCCCCTTTGGACTCTTTCCTATGTATTACACCTGGCTCAAAACTTCAGCTCTTTAAATGAGAAAAGATGATGTGGTTCCTGCCACTAAAGCTGCTCATTGATCTCACTAACATCAGATTTACTCCTATGAAATACCTTTCTCAAATCAGCATATTGTTGCAATAATGTGTCCTAAGGTGAAATCTACCTTTAGAGTAGATTTTTTTTCTTCATGAAGGAGAACATTTTGCTGATATTCCTCACTTGCACAGTCTATTGATCATTAATTTATTGCATCTTTCTGTGGGACAGTGCTGAATGCATGCTGGACTATAAGGTATTGAGTCACTGTTCATTACTGATTTATTGAAGCCTGCAGTGGGAACAGAATGAAACAGTGCTAAGCCTGTTTGAAACTGAAGTCAAATGAATGTAAAGCATATGCTCAATGTAACTGCCTCTTTAAACATTGTCCCAACAGAAGGATGGAGTTTGCATCCTTAAGGATTTTGCCTTAATTCATAGGGGTCAAAATTCAGGGTTTGTTTCACTGAATCAGTCAGCTCAGTAGAAATGAGCTATTTCTGATTTCCCACTGATGGCACTTCCCCTGCAGACAGGCACTTGGGTGCTCCATCTCAACTGCTGCTTCTCTTGGTTAGTGCTGCAGCTCTTCACGTACCTTTCTGCCAGTTGCAGCTGGAATTGCCACTTCCTATGTGAGAGGAGAAGGGGGGAGCAAGTACAATTTCTAGATTTTTTGTGGGTTTTGGCATCTTTATGACAACTTTACTGAGCTGGCTCGTATTATGCTCTTCCTGGCACTTCCTCCTTTTGAAGTTATTAAAACCAATTTCATATTTATAAATAAAGTGTCCTAATGCATCTAATATATGATGAGGCCTGGCTGCTGCCTGATTTTCTTTTCAATGTTTACGCCAGGTGCCTCTTGCTTTCAAGGAACCAAGCAATGAATAAATTTAACAGATATTTCTTTTAATTAGCCCCCAAAGAGCTAGCAATGAAAAACACTATCAGAAACATTCCAGTGCTTTAGAAAATGTAAGACTTCTTTGCAAAGCCTCTACACAGAATTACAGAACAGCAATAAAATCATCACTTGCATGCAGAAATAGATTGTTTACACAGGGATCTCTTATGAACTGGCATTTATTATGATTAACTTCTAATCACACAAACATTTCCACACATGCATCTGAGCAGAGCCACTGAAATCAGTGGGACAACTCAGCTGCCTGACATTAGGTACAGGCATTAAAGTTTGTGGGATTAGAGCTCCATTTGTGTGTATCTCTAAGAGCTTTGCCTTCTCTCAGAAGGGGGAAGGAAAATTTATATTCCAGATTGGTGTAATTACTGTAGGACATACAATATTGGCAAACTAGATTCTCTGAATGTCTGCAACATTTCAAAGTAGTTTAAGATAGAGGCTAAAGGCTGACAGTTTCTTATTCTGCCTTACATTCTGCCCCCTCTGCTTTTGATTCTGCATTCAGATCTGCCACAAGAATGTCAGCACTGCAATAAATATGCATTTATGTAGCACCTTTTTTTTTGAAGTTTTCTAAACACTTTACAGACAGCCCTTTATATTCACCGATCTCAAAGTATTTTAGAAATCTCTGTTAGTATTGTTTTCTTCCTTTTACTGTGGGAGCAATGGGTGTGTTTCCAGGGGAGCAACTGATCTAGGAGCCAGTGCTTTCAAATTAGCTAAATTAGAATTCTCCAACAAAAATTTTCTCCAAAAGCTCTCAAGTGACTCTGAGGGAAAACATGAAGTTTTTATTTCCATCTTGCAGTGTGCTGGTATAGGCAGGGTTACACAGGGCTAATAAACCTCATGTGTGACAAGAGTCAGCCCAGAAAATTCCTATCAACCAGACACACAGTAATTTTGTCTGCCCTATGGTTGGGATAGTGGGAAGAAAATCCCAGAATCCTGACTCCAAAGCTGTTGTAGGTAGATCATGGTGTTGAGGGATGTGGGAATTCTGCACTGACTCTCTCCCACAGGTCAGTTTTACACATGGCTTTGGGGGAGACTGAATTTACATCCTGGAGTGTATTTTTTTGTGTTTGGTTTATCTGGGTTGCAGTTGAATTGTCCCCAAGAAGCCCAGATCATAGAGCAGACTGCATGCCTCCCAAAATATCTTCAAAACCTGGAGCACTGGGCAGGGGAGGGCAAGGACCTGCACATGGACCTGCAGGAACCAGCCTGCTGTGCTGCAGCAGAGCCTGTCCCTTTGGTGGCTGAAGCTCTGCTCTCAGGTGGCACATCCCAGGCTCCATAGTCCTTCATTAAGGAGTCACAATCCCCAGATAATGGAGTGTACAGGGTCATCCCATTGTATGGATCTGATCCCTGAAACAGCCAGTTGAGGAAAAATCCTCCCTTGTCTCCCCCAGCCACATGGAAATCCCTTCATTAGAGACCACTATAAAGCTACAGAAATATTCTCTTCCAGCAACATATTCCTCATAATGTTGTTATGGGAAGTGCCTTAAAAGTGGCAATCAATTCTTCTTTGAAGTCATTAACAACCAAAAACAAGTGCAGGAGTCGGCATGAGAGGGCTGAAATCCGAGAAGATTTAAAGTGTATCTCTCACATGTGCTCCAGCAGAGAGCAAGGAAGAGATCCAATTGCTTTCTTACCCTTGGAATTTCTCTGTTGGTTTTAATAGTCTGATACCCTAATGACAAACTCCACACACACTCTGGGGTATGTTCTCAGCTTAATCCATGGGGATCCATGTCTGTAATACTCATTAACGTCAAGGAGGGTTAGGAGGAACATAAATCTTTGCTCACTAAGATGTGAATCTCAACTCTGATGCTCACCATACAGCATCAGCTGCTGACTGAAGAATAAGAGGAATTCCAGCACCTAGAAAGTCTCCTTGAGAGTTCCTAGACTAAACAATCAATCCAGCCAAAAAAAATCAGGGATGAAATTTCTACTCCACACTTTTGGTTGAAAACACCAGCTGTGATAGGGAGTGATGCATATCCAACGGGCAGGCTCTGGCTCACACAGGAAGTCCATAAAATCCCTGTGAATCCCCAGCCAGCTAGACAAGCTCTCTAGTTCCACCAGAAACCCTGATAAGCAGTGCATTTCTCAGTTAATTGTTAGTGCCATACAGCCCAGGAAAACATCACACTATTCACATACATAAAGAGGAATTTTGATGCCAAGAAATTAGAACTACTCTATAACAGACTTCTGATTTGTGATTTCTTTGGCACCAAGCCTAACACAAAATCACTGTGATTTTCAACTACAAATATTTTTGGAACCACCAGACTTGGTCCCGTGTGTATGTTAAATGAAATGAATGTTCAAAATCCACAATAAAACTCCAGAGGGGAGACTCCGATTAGAATATTAACATTAATCTTAGGAAGTCACTAGGAACCATTCAAACTATAATAATAAATTGCAATAAAGAAGGAATATAAGGGCTTTTTTGCTGTCTGTTCAGTAAGCAGGTGTTACTGTGAACACTCTAATCTACACAGCACAGAAGTGAAGTGGTTGCCCTTAAATTTTCCAGTTGCGTAAAATAAATAAATGACATTACCATAATATGTACAACAATCCCTCTTAGAGGAGCTTAAGTGTAGCTCAGGGACTGGTGCAGATACTGAGATAACGTAATGCAGCTCCCCAGGATAAGACTGGAAAGTTTTCAAAAGCAATCCTTCTCTCAACAGCTCCAGAGGCAGGAGCAGGAGCCTGAGCTCACTCCCTGTTTGTGGTGAGAGCCATCCCCGAGCCACTGGCTGGTGACAGAGTCCCTGGAATTCACCCTGGGAAGTCACAGATGTAAGGACATGATGCTGTCGTGGCACTCCAGCAAGGGGCTGAGCTGTGCTGTTCTGACTTGCTGCCTGTACTGAACTTTGATGTTGTTTGGATCCAGGCTGAAGTGCTTAAATTTGAATCTCTGAAATGTACCTTAGCAGCAGTGGTTTGATTGTCAAAATGAGCAGTCACTTCCAAAAGCAGCTTCCTTCCAACTTGCAGCACTTAATCAGGACTTCTCAGCTCTGTCACCCAGATGATATGGATATATTTGTTCAGTGTTAAACCTTTGTGTTTAGAAGCTTTCACCACCATCTCTAATATGGCAATAAAACCGTGGTTCTCAGCGTACAATCTTGGCTTGCAAAATTCAGGAATAAGAATGATCAGGAGGTGAACCAAACCAAACCAAACCTTTGACTTTGATTGGAATTTTTTTTAGGTTTGGTGTTCTGAAATTTAAATGGTGACAGAAAAAGTTTCTCGTTATCATTAGAAAATTGGACTCCAGTGGGACTAAAATTTGATTCATTGTATTTTCACAAATAGGTGAGAAATGAGGTGTACAGGAATTTTCTAATTCAGTAAAGTGCTGCTTTCCACTTCAGGCACTGGCTCCCCGTGGTGAACATATTTCTTTTGTTCTGGAGAAGTAATTTTTCACACCTGGCTATTTTGTGGTGTTCACTGTATTTCTGATGCAACTCAGATTCCAGGAAGTCTGGGAGCTCCCAAAGCAAAGTCTGCTCTGCAGGATCTGTAGCTCAGCAGCCGCAGCAAGGAGCTGGAAGCTAATCCATGCTGAGCTGGATCATTGATTGAATCTTTTGGTATTCACTCAGAGCTTGTCAGGAAACAAACTCCAGTGCTGAAATGCAAAGCATCAAGACTCCTCAAGGAACTTTTTCGATCACACATATCAAGCAATTCACAAAGAACCGACCAAATTCTGACTTCGGTGTGTTTGTGTGTCCCTGCGAGGAGTTTTCTGTGTGCAGCCTTGCAGAGCAGCAAAATTGTCCTTCCAGGTATGACACTGCTCTATTAATAGTCTGTGAAGTACTAGGAGCAAATGAAAGACACTTCAGATGACTCTTGAAAAATGAATCAGTATCTGCTCTGAAATTGGACCCCAAGTATGGAATAGGATGTGTCTGTGTGAGATTATTTTGGGGCCATATGGTTTCTTACTCTGCTCCACCCTACTTTTCAGGAAACTAACAATTCCCAGCACCCTGTACTCATTGCAGAAGGATATGGGCATCTTCTGGGAGCAGACTTTGTTGGGCTGTTAGGAATTTTGTTCTTTCCTAACAGACAACTGCTCTGCTAATGCCTCCTGACCTGTCTTTGTGAAAAACGCTTGTGCAGGGAGAAGCCCTTATGTACCAATTCTTGTCTTCATCCTACAAATAAGTTGCTGGCTTTTCTCTTCACCACTATGTTTTTATCTCCTGTCTGACACATCTCTCCTGCTGGCTGCTGGTGGGACAAGCCTGTGATTTGTTCCAAGCAAACACGTGTGCACAGTTCCCACCATTGTGTGGTCTCCTGTTCTGAACTTACCTGTGGGTGTTTACTTTGGTGGCATGACCTGGTATTTTGTAGCTCTGTATCTTTTTTTCTCCTTCCTTGATATTTTGTTCCCCTCAGCCACGATAACTCTTCGTCAGAAGCCGCTGCATTTCTGCTTTGATCATATAGAATGCACTGTATAGCCTCGGGTAACACAGTGCTGCTTAATACAGATGAAATAGCTACAAACCCTCTTAGAAGTGGGGTTTAAAAAGGGATACCAGTGAAATCAGATCCCTCTAGCTGGACAGCAGTCTGATAGCAGAACAAGGGCTGTTGTGGTATTTGGCAGCCAGACAGTCTTTATTGTTATTAGATGAAACAAAGCTTGTGATCTTTAGTCCTTGACCTTCACTGCAGCAGCACACTCTTAATCAGACCTTAATTTAACACCTAACATGGGCACAGAAAGGCCCAGCCATGGGCTGCTGCTTTAATTACATATAGCTGATATCATCCAAACCAATTTAACCTCATTGCTGTGTGCTGGGCACAGGATGGGAATCGCAGCACAAACCAGCTCCCAACAGAAACAAACAGCAATGGGCTGCTCAAAGTTTTGTGTGTTCACTTAAAAAAGAAATAATTACTCCTCTGGATACTTTGCAGGTGATGTGACAACCTTTTCAGGGAGAGCTGGAATCAGCATGATATACTAAATCTGTTTGCCCTTTATGCTTTCACTCTGGCATTTTAGGTATTTCTAATATTTAAAGATCAAGCCTCCTGCTGATGGCATTCTCCCATGCACATTCATGGGATTTGGTGCTGTGTAGTAGCATCTGTGTAGCTGGGTAAGAAGTAATATTTATGTGTTTCATGATAAGATTTTCACATTTTGCTGCTGCTTTGTGCCCAGTTCTTCACAAACTGACACAATATTTATTTTTGACATTTAAATCTGAACAGCCATATTTTTACATGTTTTGACACAAAATTTGGTTTCTTTCTGAGTTAGTCTGGAAATCTGAAAACATCCAAAGTCTTCTTTCAGACATGGGATTGTTTTGATTAATCAGGTTTCACTCATTTTTTTTCACCAAAACTACCATCAGCAAACCAAATGCACAACAAACATTGTAAATAGTCTGCAGCTTTTTAGTGAAATCCCAAATTTTCCATGAAATCCCAATGAAATACCCAAAGATTGTTGCGAGCATCACAGGGTTGCTTTAAAGAGATTGCCTTGAGTTTGCAAGAAGTGGCTGTCTACCTCTGGTAGAGCACCTTAACAAAAATACTAACGAATAAAAATGATGTAAAATATTAATGAGCAGCAAGAGCTTGGTGTCTGGGATGTAGGAGACAGGGGTTCCACTGTCAGTGTTTGTCACTGGCTTGCTGAAACTTAGCTTGAATCGTGTTGCTTCATCCTACAGATGAACTCTGATGGCCCTTAATGAGGTCGGGCAAGAAATGAACATTCTGTGTGGTCTGTCCTACCTGTCTGCAAGAGGTGACATCCCCTGTGGCAGGGCTGGCAAACAGGACAGGTGCCAGCACACTGGCCCCCCTGTGTCCCCATGGTGCCTGCATTGCTGCTGGAGCTGGATCTGCACTGGGACACTGGGCAGGAGCAGGCAGGCACTGGGATATGCACACTGTGCCCATGGAAAGGTGAGTGTGGATTGTCTGACACTCTCAGTAGGAAACTTCTCACTTCCACTCTGCACAGACATGAAGGACTTCTCAAGATGTAAGAATCAAACCCCAAGATTTCAGGATGAAAGGAATTTAAAATCAAACTGAACCCAAAACCTCCAAGGGAAGTTCTGAATAAAATTTCTTCAGTTGCAGAGGAAAGCAGGACCTTGCCCATGGAAATGCTTTTGAGCTTTAAAGGCCAGATCACAGTCCATCTTCTCTGGTGCTTTCAGGGCTGTTTGGATGTGAATTCCAGCTGGACTGGTGAGTACGTGTTGATCCCCACTGTCCCAGCTTTGGCAGGGGACCAGGCCTTTGTGTGTTTAGTTCTCACTTTGGTTTCTACATGGTGACTGCTGTGTAGTCATGTTCTGGTTCACTTTGCACAAACTTTCCATTGTAGCCCCCTTACACTGACTGAGCTTTGACTGAGACAAAAGAAGGACTTGTAGTGTCAGAGCCATGGTGGGGCAAGGTTTAATCTCCAGCTGGTGCTGTACTCCCAAAATCAATATGAACAGCAGGTTGTCACTGGAACTGGAAAGAGAATCTCTATGACAGGCTTATGCTTTTTAAAAAACTATTTCAGTTTATCTTGTGCAGCTCTTTTGTATAGGTAATTCTTTCTGTTGCAGGGTCTGCTGAAATGTTCCCAGGCCTGGCTGGAGGATCAGTGTTGCTTTAAAACCCGAATAAACAGTTATACTCCCTGGTAGCTTCAGATCCAGTAGCCAGAACAAATGACATTTTGCATGAATTCTTCCAAGTGAATTGCTCTGTGACCACTGTAGGCTTTTGAGTTTTTGACTCATGATATAGAACACTGTTAAAGCTTTTCTTGTAGAGCTCTGAAATGCCCTTCTTTCACCACCCCGATTGTTTCCCCAGTCAGTGCAGTTAGCTGGGTGCCCAGTATGGTTTCACTACTCCTGTGAGTTATGTTTTGACCTGGGGTTTGGACTTTTTTGTGATTGAATGTTTTTACAGGGCTCCCTGTGACCTCATGCGAGGGCAATCGCTGTGTTGATTTGCAGGAATGTAGATGGGCCTGCAGAAATGTCAGGGTCTCCCATTAAGATGTTTCTTTCACCTCGGCAGGGAGACTGGGTTACTGGAGTGTTGTTACTGCCATGCCCTGCAGTCAGTAACACAGCAGAGAGCACAATTGCCCTGATGTTTTCCAGCAGCATGGTGTTAATGTGCCATTGCTTCTCGGGATTTCAGCACCAAGGCATCACTTCTGTGCATTACAATAACACGGGCAAAGTGGGCTTCTGCTTTAGGAAAACAGCGTCAGTCCCTGCTGCCGTGTTGTGCACTGGGGTAGTGGGATAGAGTCAGCACTTTTCCCATTGTGCCTGCAGGCAGGACCTGCTCTCAGAGTCCTGGATGCAGAACATGCTCTCAAAGTTCTGGATGCAGAACATGCTCTCAAAGTCCTGGAGCAGGGCATGTTCTCAAAGTTCTGGAGCAGGGCATGCTCTCAAAGTCCTGGATGCAGAACATGCTCTCAAAGTCCTGGAGCAGGGCATGTTCTCAAAGTCCTGGAGCAGGGCATGCTCTCAAAGTTCTGGATGCAGAACATGCTCTCAAAGTCCTGGAGCAGGGCATGCTCTCAAAATTCTGGAGCAGGACCTCCTCTCAAAATTCTGCATGCAGGACCCACTCAAAGTTCTGGATGCAGAACATGCTCTCAGAGTCCTGGATGCAGGACCTGCTCTCAAAGTCTTGCAGAGCCTTTTTCACCTTTTCCCTCTGAGGATCCCAGCTCAGTGGAAGTCAGCAGCACACTTTCATTGCTCTGGGACACCTCTGGAAGAAGCTGGGTCAGTGCTGCATTTCCCTCTTTCACAGTGCCTAAACATTTGCAGTTACATTCCCAGAGTGCAGTAAATGTTCTGTAAGTGCACTCATATATGTGCAGTGCTGTTGCTATGAACATATTATAAGTTTCTCTGTGTGTAAGCCTTCTGATTATTTTCCCATGGGAGAACATCCTTTTGCTGTTCTTTTACTCTGTATAAGCTTTCTGTAAACAAAATATCTGTGTCTGTTCTTCAAGGACATGGAATTGGTTGGCCTCCTCCTACCTATGAGGAGAAGGAGCTGAAAAGACTTTATCTTTCTGATATTGTAAGCATTTAGACACATTCCCTGGACAAAGCAGCAGCAGGAGCATGGAGAATGCTCTCTGCTGAGCAGATATAGAAAAATACTAGAATTATAGAGTCATTTTATTAAATCATTTTAGCCTTCTGATATTGTCGTCAAGAGTCTTTTCTTCAATGCATGGACCACGACGATACAGTGCAATGTGAGTGCACTCACAGAACATGTTTTGACTACAGTTCTCTTTCTGTTGGCATTTGTCTGTACCATCTGATGAGCATTGCTCTACAAAGGCACCTAAAAGAGCAATTATATTTTCCAGAGAGTCTTAGAAGTTCTCTTTATGGGCAGGTATTTGTTATGCTGGGGATTGAACTCTTGCAAAGAAAGCAAAGTTTCAGCTTTCTTGATAAAGAAAAGCAACACCTTGTTCATGTTTTTCCTGATATTTTTGTGATTCTTATCATGCTAAGTGTTCTTCTTAGGTGTGGAGTTCCCAAAGCTGGATGATTAGAGAATCTTAGCTTGTGTGAAAGTCAAACCAGGAATTTTTGAGCTTTCATTATTGTAGAGAAAAGCTTGGGGAAAAAATGCATATGGAAAACAAATATCAGAATGCTAAAAAAGGAACCCAAAGTCATGAGCTGAATTGATGCAATATTGTGGCACAGAGACTAATTTAGTCCCAGGCTCTCACTGAAAACTGCTGCTTATTCAGCAAAATAAAAATATTTTTAATTTTATTGCCTTAAGTATATTTAATCCAACATCAAAATGTTTTTGCTTATAAGATTTTTTCAGTGTCACAAGTATTATATCCTATATGAAAACATAAATTTTCATTAGGAGTCAATTTGATACAAAATTAAATAGTAGCCTTATTCAGAGGTACTTGTATAACTGTGTGGCTGTGTGGGTGTCAGTTTGTGTCCATGTCTTCTTATTTTGAGTTAATACTGGTATTTTCATGCCTGATTCATGATTTTTGAAAGCTTGAGCTTGGCAGCACTGAACATCTGCCTTAATTGTGGGTACTAAGCTTCTTTGAAATTCTCACCTATATTTAAAATTTCAGCCGTAAAAAAATAGTCCTAGACCAGACAAGCCACTTGCCAAATGCTGGGCTATAAATTACAGCCATTTCTTTTTATTACAGAGTTATACAGTAAAAAATATAAACCCCAAACACCTAAACCCACAAATCTAATTACACTAAATGTGCTCCTTGTCCAAAGCTGAGCTCTGAGCGCAGCCTAGCCCCAGATGGGCCGAATGGTTTAGCTGCAAACTAAACTTCTGTAAAAACAGAAGCTGAAATAGCAACACAACAGTAATGCTGTATTATCCCTCTAGGGAAATATCTAAATAAGCAGTAAAAGTAATGAAATAGCATTTATAGCCTTTGTGCCATAAATGTATTATTTGTAAATAAAAGCAAAGCAGGTTCACTGTGGTAAACTGGCACAGCTCTGCTCCCAGTTCTGTTCCCAGTTGTTCCCAGCTCTGTTTCCAGTTCTGCTCCCAGCTCTGCTCCCAGCTCTGTTCCCAGCTCTGTTCCCAGCTCTGTGCCCAGCTCTGTTCTCAGCTCTGTTCCCAGTTCTGTTCCCAGCTCTGTGCCCAGCTCTGTTCTCAGCTCTGTTCCCAGTTCTGTTCCCAGCTCTGTTCCCAGCTCTGTTCCCAGTTCTGTTCCCAGTTCTGTTCCCAGCTCTGTTCCCAGCTCTGTTCCCAGTTCTGTTCCCAGTTGTTCCCAGTTCTGTTCCCAGCTCTGTTCCCAGCTCTGTTCCCAGCTCTGTGCCCAGCTCTGTTCTCAGCTCTGTTCCCAGTTCTGTTCCCAGCTCTGTTCCCAGCTCTGTTCCCAGCTCTGTTCCCAGTTCTGTTCCCAGCTCTGTTCCCAGCTCTGTTCCCAGCTCTGTTCCCAGCTCTGGTCCCAGCTCTGTTCCCAGCTCTGTTCCCAGTTCTGTTCCCAGCTCGGTTCCCAGCTCTGTTCCCAGCTCTGTTCTCAGCTCTGTTCCCAGCTCTGCAGGGCAACCCCAGTTATCAATCCAAGCTGGGAATGGAGGGATCAGGAGCAATCCTGAGTGCTGGGCTCATCCCCCAGTGTGGGCAGCAGGTGAGGGGGATTCTGCCCTTCTCCTGTGCTGTCGGGGGATTCCCACCTGGAGCACCCATCCAGCTGTGGGCTCCCAGCACAGGGACCTGCTGGAGGAGGCCAGCCACAAAAATGCTCTGAGGGCTGAACAACTTCACTGTGAGGAAAGGCTGATGGAGTTGGGGTTTTCAGTCTGGAGAAGGCTCCAAGGAGACCTAATTGTGGCCTTTTGGTACTTACAAGAATGTTGGGGTCAAACCCTTGAGCAGGTCCTGTTGTGACCATGCAACACAAGAAGTGCTTTGTCTTCAGCAGTGCTTGAGGACAGGGAGAAGGGATTTGACTTTCCTAGCACGGGAGGATGGAGCTGTGCACATTTGCATGTGCTTTGCATTTTCCTGCTAAACGTCCCTACACTTCGAAAAGTTTAGCCCAGGAAGTTACATAAGAAAAATCAATTTTTATCAAATTTATACTCAGCATGTGAATCTTGTTGCAGGAGGCCTTTTAGAGATGGTCATCTCCATGCATTTGCTTGTTTTGGTTCATAACATGAGGCAGGAGTTGTGTGTTGTTTACTGACTATACCTGGCATAGCCACAGGCTACATTTGCAAGAGAGAGGAAAAAAAAAAAATGTGGAGGCATTAATTGTTCATTACAAAGAGCAAAATATTGTAACTAATCATGGCACAGCACTGCTGCTAATGCATTCGAAACCTCCCTCCACCCCCCTCTCCCAAACCATACGGGGGTTTCAAATGTAAATACAATTTGTAATTGAGAGCAGCATTTTATTACTTGCATTTAAGAGGCACAGGACGCCTGTAACCCTCAATATGAAATTTCCGCTGGCTGGAAATAAATCCAGCTCCGTGTTTTGTTTTTATTCCCGCCCGGGAAAGGTGAGGGCCGGTCTGCAAGGGCTCCGGCTCTCACTCAACACCCCGGGAGAAGTGGCTGGGAGCTGTGGTTTCCACTCACACACTGCCTTCCTCACCAGCAAACAGGCTGCAGAATAAATCCTCTGAGATGCTGAGAGCTGCCCCAGCCTGGGCTGGAGTCAGTGGGAGCTGCAGCCCTTGCCTGCAGCCCTTGCCTGCATTTGTTCTTTTCTGTGCTGTCCAAAAGCAGCTTTCACTGCTGGCTGCAGTTATCCCTCTATCAGTCTTGCAACAGCACCCCAGAAATGAGGCTGTGGGCTTGGGGTCTGTTGTGCTGAGTGCTGCACAGCTGTGCAACAAGGAACAGGCACAGGGAGAGGCAGATGTGAGTGCAAGGCAAGTGACAAGAAAAATACACAGAAAAAGGATGTGGGGCGTTCTTCTGTGATATGGGAGATGTCACAAGGATATATGATTTATAGTTAGATCCTTTAGGGAACCAAACACTCAGGCTGTATGTGACTTAAATTAACCGTAGCAGGATTCCACTTCAAACTTCCAGGATTTTAGCAGGTTTGGGAATGCAATGTTCTTATATGGAGATGAAGGGTTTAGAATGGCACCACCAAAGACATTACTCATGGGTACCTCTGTCAGCCTGGAAATAGTCCCCTCACACCTCCTGTCCTTCTCTTTTCTGTCAGCTCCAGCTCCGGGAAGCAGCATGAAGAGAGATCCTCATAAAGAGCACAACAATCCTGCCTGCAGCTCCTGCAGGACATTGGCAGGGAAAGGAGAAAAGGAACTTATTCACATTTTGGCTGGAAGGACTGGTGACCTCCACCTGTGCAGGAGTCAGGAATGTCTAGAAAATTAAAGCACAGTGAGGGTACAGGGATTTAAACAAAGACAGAGAAAAACCACTGGATTTTGAGGTAAGCCATTATACCAGCTCACGTGCTGGTTGCTAACTTGTAAAAAGGAGAGTTCAGGGCAAAGTGGACATTTCCACCAGAACTGTAGGGGAAGGTTTAGGAAACTATCCAACCATGGGTGTTCCTGGGCAGAAGAATTCACATCTCTGATAGAATTATTAGGGCTTATTTTTCTAGAAGGTGAATCATGTCCCACAGTTCTAGGAAAAATACAGAAAATAATCAAAATAAAACTGAAAGTGAAATATGTACTGTGAACTTGCAATATTGCACCCTAGTCCATTCACTGCTGTGAACGGACTAGGGTGCAATATTGCAAGTTCTGAGACCTTGTGAGGTGCCTCATGCCTCACAGGGTTTAACTCTCATATATTCTTCTCTGAGAAATCAGGAAAGTATTAATTGTAAGAGTAGAAAGGAAGGCAGCCATGCCAGTGCCTGCCACTTCAGTGAATACAAACTCATTCTGCTACTTCAAGACTTCTCAGCTGAATTAATGTGTAGGACATAATAACAGCCATGCTGAGAGTGAAATATTCCCTTTCTCATTAGAAACCACTTCTGTTCTTGTTGAGCTGTATCCTCCCACCTTCATCTGCTCTGGGTTCTATCCAACATTATTTACAATAATTGTATCCACCTTCGCTGTTGGATTTCTCAAAGGAATTGTGGCTAAGAGGGATAAAAGACGTCTACACACTCAGTGGCTTTTTCCTCAAACAAATCAGGAAGTCAAGCATGGTTTACAACGAGAAAGAGCTACTTGAAGAGCTCTGGGGTGTATTTTTTTAAACCACTTAACGTTGCAGGACACCTCGACATCCTATCTTATACACGAGGAACTAAAATTGTACATTCTGTCAAGTAGATAAGTGAGTTGATTAAAAAATCCCTGAGTATCCAAGAGCTCCTACTGAAATCTCAGGATACATAACACATTCCTTGACCTAAAGACTGGAGTAAGGTAATGTAGGAGTAATGTACCCAGACTTTGTCCTTTTTTCCATGATCAGCTTGCTGGTAAGAAGCAGGCAAACTGTCCAGGACAAGTGTGGAGTGATGATTGGATTTGCTAAAGGTAGTTCTTTGCACCTCTATTAGCTTTGAATATCTGTCTGTTTCTTTATATAAAACATAAAATTATAAACACCAAAAGCAGGATGACATGCCACTGATGCCTCCTTGCACAGAAACTCTTTGCATGTCACACTAGCAAACACCAAAATGCAAATAAGCTCTCTCTCATCACTAACCCACATTTATCCACGTGGGTTTCTGCACAAGTGCACAGCTCCAGTGGCTGAATGAGTGAAGAGGGGTTGGTCATATATAAACACATGAAACAAGAGATAAAAATAGGGTTTAAACAGACTGTACATTTACCTGCCTCACTGAAGTGGGCACTCAGCAGGCAAAAGAGTGTCTGGATTAATGAGGTTAATGAAAATTGGATTTCCTTCTGCCTGGCATATTTAAGAACCTTAGGTTAGGAGTTCACAGCAGACTTGCCTGGGGGACTTTTTTTGCCTCTGTGCTCTCAATAACTGATACATACATGTGATCAGTGAGTTCTGAATGGCTTCCTTATGTCTGAAAGTGAACAAAGAGAATTTCCTGGGTTATTTTGCATTTTTCCTTTCAATACAGAATGAGTTCAGTGCCTGTCATTGATGAGGGAGAATTACTCACTCACCATAAGAAAAGTAAAAACTTTAAGAAGGTGCCTATTGGTTAATTCTGTCTTCAGAGGAGCTTGTTAAGTTTTTGGCTCCCTGTGGGAAGTTGTGGTGGCCCTGCCTCTGCAGTCATTGCTATTACCTGTATTCCAGCTGTTGGTGGAAGTTAGGCTGGGAGCCACAGTTATTCATGGTAAGCATCTTCCAGTTTAGATTCCAAATATTTTTCCTTTCCCTAAGGAGATTTTCCTCAGTGCATTGCTCTGTACTTTTCAGTGAGGATGTGCACGATGTCCACCCACAGCTGTGCTGAGCAGTACCATGGAAGTGCCTTTCCCAAATCATTTTGAGGACAGAGTGGCTGCTCAGTGTCCCCCCTTTGCAGGAACCTGGCTCCAGCTGACCCTGCAGCTGCCTGGGCTGTGGTGGAAGAGAGAAGCCAACGGCTCTTCTCTCCTGCCCTTGCTTTCCTCAGCAAGGAGCAGCTTCCATCCCTGCTGAGGGGACAACAGATGGTTTCTGGAGCAGTGCCACCACAACCTGCAACCCACTAGTGAAGGATGTACCTTGACCTGTTTGCTGCTCCTCCTTTCAGGAGAGGTTTTGGCTTCTAGAAGCCTTGGTCTTGACTTCTACTGAAAGGCATGATGTGGGTCAAGTTTGTTTCTCACAAAAGTTCAACCCTCTGTGCACCCAGATCATTTCAGTTTTGTCTGTTCTCATGTTCTGGGCTTTAGGCTTTGGGATTTAGGGAGTCTCTGTATGGCCAGGATGTTGGATTCATGGCTCAGATTGCTTTTAAACCAAAAAGCTCAAGTTAAAGGTATTTCCTTCACAGACAAGGGAGGAAGACTAGTTCCTCAAGGAGTAACTCAGCCCACCTGAGAGGCAATTATTACAATTTATTATATTTTTCAAACCTTGTGTCCTCTAAAACATGACTTTTGGGGTGTGGAGTCCTGCTTTTGGGATACTTGTATGGACTAAATGGGAATATGCCGATGTGTCTGAGTGTGACATTTGCATTTCCTCCTGTTTGAGTGACTGTAGTGTGTATTTTCAAACTACCAGGGGATTTTGTGTTGCATTTCTGAGTACATTGGGGTTGGCTCACATGCATACATAACTAATGTCTGTGTTTTGAAGTGCCAGGAATATGAAATGGGTTAGCAAGAGAAGAACTGAGTGGAGCAGCAGGTCGAGACATGTCACAACAGGGTAATCCATCCAACAGAACGAGGATAGCTTGGGGGGCCCTGAGTTAAAAGAACCTGATTAGTCTCAGCTCAGAGTAAGGATTAGCACAGACTGGCAAAGGCAGGAGCAAAGACACTCAGGCAGGGCTCAGGGTGTCACATCTGTAGGTTCTACCCACAGCCACCACAGCACTCAGGCAGTAAGCCCCCAGTGAGTCAGGGTGAGGGCTGAAGGTGCTGAAGCATCCTTGTGAATGTGTCTGTCTGTTTTCTGAAGACTTTTACAGGAGGTGCTCAGCTCGTCTCAGAGCTGCTCACTGCCAGGGTCCCACCTGGAGGTCCTTTACTGGCAGGGTGTGCTGTCACCCCCTGTGACAACTGAGCCTCCCCTGCCAAGGCAATCCTCCCTCCTGCACATTCCACCTGCAGCTCCTGCACTGCAGTGGAACCACAGCTGATCTTCAAAGCTCCCTTCCAACCCAAACCATCCCATGACTCTGTGAATGCTGCCAAGGGTCCAGATTCTGTCCTCAGTCTCATGATGGTCAGTGCCAAATAATCCCACTTTTTCTAAGAGGTGGCAGTGGGTTTATGCTGTTGCTTATGAGGTCAGAATATGGCACCTTTCTTATGTGCTGTGCTCCTTTTCACAATTTTAAGCCAGGTTTAGATGAGTGGGTTGTTTCATTAGCACAATCTGGGGAGTTTGTTATTATGCCATGTGATGATTCCCCCATAATGATTTTTTAGAAAAGTGCCAAAGGATTGCATTAGGAACTTGTGACATTTACAAAAAGTTGTTAAATGCCTTTGTGGCTCCTGGATTTACAGCTACTGTGCTGGAGGGATATTACCATGTTCTACATTCAACATCTGCAAAGCAATGCCAAGCTGCTATATCCATAATTTCCAAAGTGACTATTTCAGCTGGCATTTTCCACTGCATTTAAATTCTTGAATTGTCCCTCATTTGGCAGTCCTTTTTCTAGTGCTTTTATGGATGGTCTAGCCTAAAATTTGTGCTGTACTCTGAGGTGGTACTGCTGCCTGTGTCCTATTCCACTCTGTGTGTGTGTGTCTGTAATGGAGCATCACTGGCTCCAAATCTCAGTATGATGTGACCCATCCAACTCTGAGACTCACCTGCAATCAAACCACAAACACCTGCCATGAATTTAGTCACTGGGTCAATATTTATATATTATTTTCTGTAAACAAAATTGGATTTTGCTATGTGGATTTTTTTTCAGAGGAGATAGAACGTTACATTGTAAGATTTCAGGTGAAGAGTTCCAGTTGCTCACCCCAAAATTTTAGGAAGCTCCATACCATATTGTAAACATTTGAAAAATTATGCATGTGTGTTGGTACAGACAGAAATTACAAATGCAGGAGATTAGTTTAGAAAATAAGATCTCATCCTAACAGAAAATGGCAGAGTAGACCCCATCAAAAGCGAAATAAAATACAGAACTATTCAGGTAAAATTTCTGACAGGGAGAACCATTTGTCAAGTCTTGTTGCTTCATTCTTTGGAAGTTTTAAGTGAATGTAATTCCCTTCTGTGGGGATACCTGGCCAGAATGTTGGCAGATGTCTAAACCTCACCTGGTTTCCCAGAGCTCTTTAGCTTTCCTTTAACCTCCCTCCACTCCTGACTTCTGCTTTGCTAAACCTGAACTTCTCCACAGGGTTTCTGGCCAGGAAGAACAGATTTGTCAGCAGAAACTAATTACATTCTCATCAAACCCTGTCTTGCAGCAATAATGTTGTGATCTGTCCCACTGCTCCCAAGGCCTCCCAAACAGTCCCTGCAGAGATGCTGCCCCTGGAACGAGCAGCAGCACGAGGTGGGAGTGCAGGACATGCTGCAGTGTGGAATGTGAGGCTGAGTCCACTGGCCACCCTGGCTCAGAGTCACTGGGGGCTGAATTCTGTCACTGAGGAAGCCATGGCTTGGCCAACTACCATCAACATAGGATAATATTAATAATAACCACAACAGCAATGCTTAAAAATAGGTTCTAGCTCAAGTAGAAGACATGGGCTTGTAACTGTTATATAAAACTCCATGGCAGAAGAGGCTAGAGATGGGTTTTTTTGATGGATTTGTCTGTAAAACTCTAGTGGAAAGTACAGTGGGTTTCATTATAATCCATCAGCTCAATAATTTTGGTTACTGTTGGGTCTCCTGTTTTGGTTCTGTTGGATGGATCCATCACCAGAAACAATCCATTTTCACCTGTTGCTGCCCAAGGCTTTCACAAATGAGGCTCATGCCTGCTTTTTCCACTGAGGACCTGGGCAGGATAAAGTAGCCAGGGGATAAAAATAAAGAATTAATGGAAAAGGCTGGGATTTTGCTGCCTCATGCTGTAGCCTTGTCTAGGACAGACTTCTCATTGGGCCTATAGATGCAATTTTGTGCTTCTGCTCCCTGTCTGTCAAACAAGGAAGGAATAACAGCACGTTTCAACCCTGTGGGTGCATTGGGAAGATAGATTCAGCCTTGGTTTTGAAACACACATCTACTGTGGTAATTAGAACAATACAAGAGCAAATAAAAACAGGAAGAAGAAAAGTACCTAAGCCACAAAAGGATTTGTTTGATGTGCAGCAAATGAGATATGGGACCACAGACTATGTGAAGAAGTTAAGAGAAATATTGAACAGCTGCTTTGCTACACAGTCCTGCAAAATGAAATGACATCCTGCAGGAAAAACAGTGCAGGCTCCTTCCCTGCCCAGGAGGGCAGAGCTAAGGTTACAGGGGCTCTAACAGGGTTGTCATTTCCTGACTCCCAGGAACTGCACTTTCCAACTTGATGGCTTTCCTAACATAATTGCTCTTTATGTGATGATTTTGTAGAGCCTGATTCTTGCTAGTGTAAATCAGGAGGAACCTCCAGCAAATCCAAGCAAGTGATCTCAGTGCAAAAATTTTGGGAGCCACAGCAGAATCAGGCATGCTCAGTCTATAACCTTCTTCTCCAAATTCTGCAACAAATGCCCCATGCTGGAATGGCAAGTAGGTATCAGATGAAAACACAAAACAATGACAACAGTGCATTTCTCAGTAGCCACATCATATTATGTCATTGATGTCAGCTTGAGTTATATTAGTCTGCTTTTCATGATGTTGTGTTATGCCTTTTGACATAATGCAACACACTGTAAGTAACATAAAGTGACCTCCAAGTATAAAAGAGTACACAGTTTTTGTCAGATTAGATAGTGGCTATGAATTCCCAGAGAGGGAGGGGTGGCTCAGAGAAGGGGGTTTGCATTTGCTGTCCTGAACAACAAATGCACAGAACTTAATTAACAGTTACAGCAGCTCTGGCTGTTTCCAAAACGGTGTTTGTGTCTCTGCTCGATGGAGAGAGGAGATTCACTGTGGGATTTGCACTTTTTAATTTATTTTAAATTCTGCAGAGGTGTCTGTAATAGCTTCTTTTCTGTACCTGTACTGCAGGAGCTCTGTACAAGGTGAACATAAGACTCACTTGCCTGAGATTTGCTTTGTTGCCAGGCTCCAAAATACAGTATTGAGACCAGACTTCCTGAGCAGCACAGGGTAACCTGTCCTCTGTATGAAGAATTTCATCAGCTATTGAGAGAACAACTGTACAGAGAAAAGAAAAGGGCATCATCATGGCTCTTAAAAGAACAGGAGCTTCCGATAAATTTAAGGTGATTAAGGGAAAGTGGGTGGTTCAAGGCAAGTTGCTAATTTTCTCTGGAGGGCTTGAAATCCACCTTAGCTTGGTGGCTCTGCCTGGTGGCTTTGCTGGAATTAACTGATGCTCTCCCTTTAGTGCCTTGGTTTATACTCCTGACGCAGAGTGTGCTCAGCTCCAGGACTTGCACAGAAACTGGAGTCCTTTGGTGTGAAGGGTGGAATGCAGCTCTCCTAAAGGTCAGGGGATTGTTCCCACCTGTTGGCAGGATGTTCCCAAGCCTGATAATTGTCATGGGTATTCTTTTGAAGGCATCCACTCAAAGGCAGGCCAGGGGACTCTGTGGGCAGGAGCAGAGTCATGTTGTGGTATGAAGTTGGTCTCAAAACTTGCAATAACCTGCAATAGCCCCAATACTTACAGAAGTACTCACCACACATTTCCTACAAAGCATATTCAGCATTAGTGGATTTTTTTCTGGCTGCAAAAAAAGGGCCACATTCCATTTGGCACTGCATCTGGCATCCCATCTCCCCACAAGGACTGTCCCTGAGACCTGTCATCTGCCTTTGTAGATCCTGAATGTTGTACAGATCAGAAACATTCCCATGATCAGTCTCAAAGATGGAAATTGCAAAGGCACCTGAATACTTTTGATGTGGGTTTCCTGAGCAGTAATAGATGTGGAATCTCACTTAAAAAGGTCTTTTAAGATTAAAATTTAACATTACTAACAGGAATAAAGTGTGACATTTTGTGTGAAAACGCTGCACAGGTGAGCACTTGGAACAGCACAGGAAACCAGAATCCAATGTGTCATGTGCATTTTCTTTATCATTTCTCCATCTATAAATGTAGCATAAATTATTATCTACCTAATTTCCAGGTACCAAACATTCCTTTAAGGTGTGTATGGGATGCTGCCCTTGTTCATTAGCCATTAAATATCAGAGAATGAGCAGTTCCCTCTCCTGAGCAGTGTGCAATAAACCAGCTCCTCTTTCCACCCTGCCAAAAGACCTGTGCAATCAGACCCCTGTGACACTGACACCCACAGTGCTCTGCAGGACTGCACAGCTCTACCTTGAAGTATCATTTCGTGGCATCAGAGAGTCCAGAATTAACCATGAAACATTCTGCTAATCCTTGTTAAGTTGACAAGGAAAGCAGTTACCCTGTACTTGATCAGCTCCTAAAGAAAACTGTTCCCTTTGGTAGGACACCAGACTGTGCTCGTGGCCAGACACAGAGACTCAGCACTGGAAAATCTCACTGAGATTTGCAGCGAGGCTGCATCTCAGGAGGCTTCCTATTATTATTTTCTTTACTAATAAATCATTATGTTTTCTCCTTGACAGCACAGAGGATTCAAATAAACCTGTCCCTGTGACAATCTGATTCTCCGAAGGAGTGTCCTGTTCTGTTGAGTCATGTGAGAGGGAAATACAAAGAAGTAGAAAGACAGATCAAAAAGGGGTAGCAGAAAGGGCCCTGGAGGCAGACTTAAGTTTGGTATTTAATATTTCAGGTAAAATATTCACTTAGCATCAATTATCTTGTTGGGCTCCTTTTTTAATTTTTTTCCAAATGAAATTGCTTTCTGAATCAGCCAGCTCTCTAATTACCAGATTGAATGATTGAAATTTTTAGGGCAATTAAATTCAAGCCTTTCTTTTTCAGTCCTTATGTTATTCCCCCCCTTCTCTCCCTCCCCTCTCCAGTCTGGAGCCTTGCTATAATTTGGAGGCAGTTGCAGAAGCAAGCAGACCTTTACAGTCAAGATGTATGTCTCCCTTAATTCCTCTGTGGATTTGTTTCACAGACTGAGCAGAGAGGGTTCTGGTCTCTCAGGACATGTGCATTACAAACACACAGCATTGTGTGGGTTTTATCCCAACGTGTCATGTCATTTAAAAACAGCTTGGAAGAATTCATTTAATACAGAAATACTGGGAAAAGATAAAGATCAATGCAGAAAATACAGGCACTATTGGAAAATGCCTGCAGATCAAGCTACAAGACTAAGGAACAAATTGATAATAACAATGATGATTGATGGTATACTAGATAAGAGAAAACAAAACCCCCAATAAAGCAATACAAAAGTCTGTTAACAGAGCTGCTAGGACAAAACCATGAAATGGCTGGGTGAAAGGATAAGGATTCTTCCAAGAAAGGACACAAAATTCATAGGATGGAATCCCAGGCCCAGGTGACAAAGTTGCTGCTCATTTGTCCTTGTTGTTGGGATTAGGGCACTGATCCTGCAGAATACGTAACCACATTCTCATATGAAGGTTTGTGAGCAGTTCTGTGGATTTCAGTGCAACTACTCCTCCCTAAAAGTTAAGTGGGTGCTTAACAGCTTTGATGAATCAGGATCTAACCCATGGAACACAATCCATCTTTATCACAGCGAACCTTGGAAATCCTGTAGGGTTTCCCTCAGTAACCTCACTCTGAGTTTTTCAGGTTTCCAGACCCAGCCTAGGACACAAACCTGGGGCTGCTCTCCAGCAGGCACTTGCAGGCAGGAGGACTGAGGGATTTATTTTCATGCTCTGTTACACTGGGGATTGGTATAATGTCACTAAGTCAGAACAATGAACACCAGGCTAACTTCCAACGTGCATCCACGGCAATTTCACTAAAGCCAGATGAGCTGTATTATGCCTATTTGTTGTTTAATTATCCCTGTAGGTGTTTGAGGTGCCCCACAACAGCTAAAGCAGTCCTTGCCCTGAAGAGCACGCAGTCAGATCTAAGATTAGACATGACAGCACTGCAAGGGGCTGGACCTGGAGAAAGAACAAGGTCCTTGTTCAACCAGAAACTTAAATGCACATCTGTCTCAATGTTCAGTTAATTGGTTAAGCACTGCTGTGACCCAAAGTTGGGGTGACTGATGGAGAGAAAAATTTCAGATGCAGGCTCCTGAAAAACCTACTGTTTCTGCTGAATTTAATGTTCTGATGTCCCTGTATAGATACTCTGAGAGACACAGATCAGACCTTTAGAACCATGATTTCATGTCAGTGGAATTGTGCAATTTCATACTGGTTAAAGTTTTGGCCCATTGCAGTAATTCCAAAGGGATGGAATGTGTATTAATGTCCATGAGCATTCCCTGGGACACACAGCCCTTGTGGCTCCTACGCTGCCTCCTGTTTCCTCCCTCTCCCACTGCCACTTTAATTACCACACATCTCTTCTTTCATGCTTTGAAGTCCATGATTCTCCACCACTTTGCAGTGCCTTGGGATATGGCCCCAGACTTTAGGCATGTTTATGGGTTCCGGGAAAAGAGACCTGATCTGAGTCCCTTTATGGCCATTTGCAGAGCAGTGCTTTTCCATCCTCCAGCTACAGATGCAGTTCTGCAGAGCCACAGACATGCTCTGGAGCTCTGAATGCCTGCACCAGGCTCTGGGGCTACTGAAGTGGCCAGGAGTTATTGCTGGTTTCCCCAGCATTTTCTCAAGGAGTGTGTTTCCCTTCCTGCTTTTTCAGGATGCCATGTCCACTTAAAATCTTCCAGTGCGTGCCCTGTGTTCATTATTTAGCAGTACATGGGAAAACCCCTTCAGCCCCAGCTTGCTGTGAGTGCTGTACAACTGTATCCCAACTGCCTCCTCTACTTATCTGCTGCATTATTTCTGTGAAAGCAAAAGCTGTGCATGGAACAGATGCTTGGAGAGGCTAGAGATGGGAATTATGGTATTGGGATCCAATTACTGCACTTTTCCAACCTTACATCTATTGTCTAAACTTGGAGCAGGCATATTTTTATTCCTTGGTGACACTATATAAAGAGACAATTGGCATTGTGTTTGCTGGCTGACTGGTTGGCAGAGAAGGGGTGGAAGGAGCAGCAGCACCATGGTAGGTTTTATCCTTCCCCATGTCTGTTTATCTCTGTGTTTCTTTCTGACTCTAATGATTCAAACAAAGCAGGAACGATCACACAGCATCCCATGAAATCTCACCTTAGTATCACATCCAGAATGGAGATATACCCCACAGAGTGAGCAGGGAACTCCCAAGGACTCCTCTGAATGTATTCCACAAATGAGGAAGACACAGAACATAGATGAACGTGCAGAAAGGAAGAGCTTGTGCAGCTCTGTCCCACATTCACACATCTGGCATGGCTGGTGTGAGGTAGAATCAAGGTCTGCTGTGGTGTGATGGGCACTGAGGGAAAGGGATTGCTCTGGAACTGGGATTGCATTGCTCTTGTGACCGCGGGGAGAAGTAGGAAGCACTGCAGAAATTTCTGAGTCTTGTCTTTGCTCTGCTGACTGTTGGCTTTTAGCTCTGGGACTCCAGCAGCCACCCCACTTGATGTGATTCCAAGGAACAAAGAACTCCTGCCTAAGGAACCCTGGGCAGATCTTTGTCTCCTGCAAATTCAGAGGAATGACTACAACAATATTAGGAAAAAAAAAAAAGCAGGTGATTTTGTCTTTGTTTATTTTGCTCCTTTCTGCAGGTCCTTTTCAGGCTGTCTAAAAGCAATGTTGCCCTGTGGCTCCCTGGGGCTATGGAATATTTGATTGTGGAGAACACCAGTGAGGGAGTTGTATATGAAAAGCTTTCTCAAAGCTTAGTTCAAACTTGATCCTATTTAAGCAGGTGATGAATGTGATCCACGTGCTGTTCTGAGCAGGGCAAAACCACATTCAATGGCATTTCTAAAATCCATGCACAAAAGAGGTTCCAGTTTCAGCCAGTGCCAGCTCTGCGTCAGTGGTTTCACACTAATCATGTTCCTCACCAGTGTTTCAGAAGGGACCAGTGCCTTGTGCTGATTATGCTTCTTCAGGTGTGGATTTACAGGCTTCCTTTTAAGCAGCCTCAGTGAAGTCTAAGCCAGCCCTTTTGTGGGGTGAGAGTCAAGTGCTGGGTCTAAGCTTTTCTTTTTCCCCTCTTTTTTTTTTTCCCCCCCAAGATTTCACTTATCAGTTTTTTCCCTGCCTACTTAGTTCAATGACACACCAACACTCATTGATGTTTGAAGATATTCCAGGACATTCTGTGATGAAATGCTTAAGTTAGGAGACGTGAAAATATAGTGAGAGACTCGTCTGTCTCCTCGCTCCCAGCTCAACCGACGATGCTCTGTGGTGGTTCTTTTCATTGTGCCTTTTGTTTTGGGAAAATCTCTTCTGAGGTACCTTACTATACAGGGACACATGAAACAGATTTAAAATGGAAAGAAAAAAATAGCCTTAATGAAAGAAAGCTGAAGAATATCTTTACATAAGGAAGTGATCATTTTTTATTAATCAGAGGGAAATGTATATGTAATTATGCTAGATGAACTCTGTGGGGAGGTTTTTTCTCTCTTTATGATGTCTTAAGGGATTTATAAATATTACAGAGGTTTTATAGCATCATAATATTTCAGATGTGCAGTAAAGCTACTTTCAAAGGATTAGTGCAGACAAAGCAGCATAGTAAAAAATAATTACAAGTCAGCCAGTGCTACTAGGCTCTGACATCCAGGGCTGATGACAGTGAGAGAGGCAGGGTTCAGGGAGATAATTCTTCTAACAAGAGCAGACCACACAAGTGCTGTGGAATGGAGTTCTGAGATCTGTCTACAGCTCTCCGTTTATTCCAGGGCATTTCAGACAAGTTGGGTCTGTGATGTCTCCCCTCATGCTCTGTGCTGATGCGGAGAAGGAAGGGCAGAGGCACAAGGAAGGAGAGGGAAGCCTTTTTCTTATTCCCCAAACATTCCCATGTTTGTTCAGTTCGAGTGACACCTCGTAGCACATTTCTGTATGCTGAGGGGAACTGTGTGCCCAGAAATAGCCTCCATCCTGATCAAATGTGCTCTGCAGGCTGGAATGTGCCACCTGCACTGAGACAGCACTGACCCCAGCACAGCCACACTGACTGACCCCACCAGCTGAAATGGGGCTGCCTGTGGCACTGCTGACGTGTGTGTGTGTGTGTGTGTCAGTGTGTGTGTGTGTGTGTGTGTGTGACAGCCCTGCGAGTGTCTGTGTGTGTGTGTGAGCCTGT
>VXAX01000979.1:324763-367972 GCA_013399835.1 Leptocoma aspasia | reverse complement strand
GTCTGTGTGTGCGTGTGGGTGTGTGTCCATGTGGGTGTCCATGTGTGTGTGTCCGTGTGTCCATGTGTCTGTGTGTCTGTGTGTGCGTGTGTGACAGCCCCGTGTGTGCAGACAGGGCCACCTCATCTGTTCACATGAAGGAGAAGAAGATTTGCTGGGTTGGAAAAAGAAGCTGTTGGATTTTGGCTCATATATTGAATTTTGGCCCGTATGCTGAATTTTGGCATATCTGTTGGATTTTGGCCCATCTGTTGGATTTGGGGTGCTCGAGGTGGAGGAGCCTGTGGCTGGAGGGGCTGGGGAGGGTCTCTGCTGCTGGAGGCTGAGGTTGGGGGCTCACACCTTCCCCGTGTGTCTGCAGGAGGAACAGGAGGCTGTGCCTGGGAGGGGTTTCTGTGGGGCCGAGGAGAATGCTGGAGTGTCCAGGAGTGTGAAGCAGGGAGGCTGCAGGCCAACAGATTTTTGTATCCAGCAGGGATCAAGGTGTGTCTGTGTGGGTGTGTGCAGGCTGGGACACCACACAAAATGGAGTGAGGATGAGAAGGGAGGGGTCTGTTTGTGACTGCAGAGCAGGTAATAAAAAGATCTTCTGTTTCTCAGTCCTGATAACGTGGTTTATTTCAATGATCTGAGGCTGCTGCCTGTTTGAAATGCAAATTGTGCCCTTAGAGCAGTTTGTGTTGCTTACTCCTCTAGACTGTTCCCTCAAAGGCACGCACTTGGGTTGGCCTTGCGCTGCTCACCTGCCATGGAAAGGACCTAAACCGCTCTAAAAAACGGTGGCTTGTCCATAGCTGGGATGTTTGGTGCAGATGCAGTGTAAATTATCTCAGCAGAGCAAACCTGTGAGACAAAAATCAACAAATATCCTGTCCTATGCTGCAGCAATCCCTTGTCCAGGCCTGAGATGTAACTTCTGATTTAGAAGCTGTATTTGATGATAACAAAAATTCGAAGACAGGAAACGTCAGCACCAAGATCCCAGAGTGGATGAAAAACAAGGAGAGAGTGTGATGGATGAAAAAGTAATGGTAACTGAGAGTTAACATCATACAGTGGATCACAGCAGGGGACAAAGTCTGAGCAAAATGATGGATGATTCTGTCTTTTCTGTAGTTGTAGATGTAGTTGCAGAGGAAGGAAGTACAAAATGTGAAACAGCAAAAACCTGGTGGTATCTTATGTCTACTTTGTCCTGGACTGAATAAACACTTAAGGGTACAAGACAACAGAATCAGGCTCTTAACAGTGTCCTCTGCTGATTGTCCCTGCAGGGCTCTCTCCCTGCTTATCCACTGAGGTTGTCTGTGGTGGAAAAATTAGAAGAAGGCACAATAAGTGGCTGAGTGGGGAAGTGTTTCTGCTTGTGTTTTTGACTTTGCTGTCAGGAACACCACACTGTGTCATCAGTAATTACTAAGAGTATTTTCTGAGGGGCTTAGAGCATGGTGGCCTAAACAAGGAAATGACCTCCCAAAAACACTCCAAACCAAACCACACAAACCAAACCAAACCAAACCAAACCAAACCAAACCAAACCAAACCAAACCAAACCAAACCGAACCACACCGAACCACACTGAACCACACATACCAAACCAAACCAAAGCACACAAACCAAACCAAACCAAATCAAACCAAACCACACCAAACCAAACCATACCAAACCAAACCACACAAACCAAACCAAACCAAAGCTGTGGCTGCTGGCAGAGTGCTGCCCATCTCTCCTGGCTGCCAGTGGAGACGTTCCTGCACTGCAGGAAATGCCAGGTGGAGGTTGGTTACTTCCTACTTACTGAAGGGTACAAACGTGCCCCTGAGCAGCCACTGAGGGATCTTGCTCACCCTCCAGGAACTTGCCTGGTTTTCCATATTTTTCTCAGTTATCTGCAAAATGCTCTGAGGGGTGGAGATGATAAAGTTCTGCAATAATCCAGTGTCCTGGATCTGCTCTAGCATCACCTCTTTATGAATTTATCAGGGAAACAATGCCTCATGTTCTGAAGTAAGAACAAGGTATTTTCATCTCCTTCTTCCTTTGTATGTAGAGACAGAAACTGATTCCCCACCCCCTTTTCTTCTAGGTCACCCTGAAATCAAATTTTTCTCTGATGCACTTGAACATCCCCCCTGCCCCTACCTTTGCAACATATAGAAAATGGATCCCTATTCTTACATCCAGAGAGGCAAAGGCTACACACATTCATTGTCTCTGCCTGCCTGTGTCCCTGCACACCTTGGCTCCTTCGGGCTCCCTGACACTGCCAGAAAGGAGAAATATAAAGAACCTCGTGAGGGAAACTCAGCTCAAAGAAAATGTCTGGGTTTTTTGGGAGTTTTTTTGGGACCAGATTTTGGTATGGCTCAATTTCTTCATTTAAAGTCTCTAAAACAAACCAAAACCAACCAACCAAAACAACAACAACAAAAAAGACCCTTTAAAATCCAGGCTAATTGAAAGAGTGCTAACACTGGTAAGACAAATGAGTGATACACGACAAGCCTGTGGTTTCTCCTCTAAAGTGAAGTGTTGTTTTCTTCACAATGGGATGATTAATACGCTCAGGCAGGAATATTAATAGGCTTGTTCAGTTGTTGCAACATTCTTCCCACTGCTGTGCTATTGAGGCCTCGGAATCCGAGCCCAGGGGACCCTCAGCTCTTCAGTTCCTCATCTGGCACGTTTTGTATGTCAGTCTCACAGCACATGTTGCAATGAGAGCTGCTCTATCTTTGCAAAGTGCAGCCTGGCACACTTTGGTTTCAAGAGTGGGGAAATCAGGCAGGCAGAAGTGATGTGTCAGTCACCCACTTTCTCCTCTGTGGGTCACCTACTAAATCCTTGACATCTTAGAAGCCATATGTTTGCTCAGTTCTCTGATGTTCCTTTTAATATGCCATTCTTTCAGAGAGAGACTCTGGAGCCAGAATCCTGATTGTGTTCATTAAAAAATTCTGGAGTGTTTGGAATTGTCAGACAGCAGCACAAAACTATTCTATTCTCAAGAGTTATTCTGTAACACAGACCTATTTATGTTCTCTTAGAGCTGTCTTTTAATTCAAATTACCCACCAGAAAGACAATGAACTCTGTTCTGTTCCTGCTCCACCTACTTCTCTGTCAGCCTACCTCCCCACAGCACCTCCCTTGTGCAAAACTGAGGTGCAATTCTTTCAGTGATTACAAATTTCCAGGTTTTCTAGGGCAGGTAAGCTGCATTCCCAGTATTTGGAACAAGATGCTCTATGTTGGATGCTGCAAGACTTAGCTTAGCAAGACTTAGTTGGATGGAAACCAACCCCAGCTGGCAGCTGTTCATGAGCCCCTGTGAAATGTATTGGTGGTCTCAGCCCCCTCCTATTTATGAGCAGGTCATAAACAGGATCCATATCCAGACCTTCAGCAGAAAAACTAAAAATTGATTGAGCATCATGGTCACTGATCTCCTCTGTCATCCCTGGAGACAACAAACTAGAGAGTAACAGTGAACAAATATGTTAGGATGAATTTTTCTATTGCTTCTTCTAGGCTGGAAGTAAATTATTTTTAAGGTCCCTCCCAACCCAAAACATTCTATGATTCTATGATCATGAACATGTTCCCTGTATAATCAGTTTTCAATCTTCTTTGCCTTGAAAAGGATTTCACTAATGCACAGAAGCTTTTTGGGTGGTTTTTGACTTGCTGGTCTGTTTCTAATAGATATTGAGCCGCAGCTTTTGCATTTATCTGATCCTTCCTTAGAGCTATAGCTCTTGCTTGAAGCCTTAGAGCCCAGAGAACCCAATAAACTGAGGAATAATGGAGGAATTGCCAGTGTTTGGCATTTAGAAGAGCTGGACCCCACTGCCCGTGGTTGTGGTGAAAGCTGAGAAAATGCAGACGGTTTGCTAGCACGGGGAATATTTATCAGGCTGAGCATGGATGCTGTGTTTGGCCACAGCAGAACAGACCATGAGGAGGGCAAAGCCTCTTCTGTGTCCAAAGGAGCAGCTCCAGGAGCCCAGCAGGACCAGCCCCACTGCCCTGCCCAAGCCCCCAGCCCTGCAGTCAATCCCCCCACAGCTGGCAGTGCTCCCCCCTGGGTAACATCTGCTTCCCCTTTACCTCAGGGAACAAATACTTGTAAATATGTAGGATTGTTCTGAATATTTCCATTCGATCTGGAAGTGTTGAAAGCCTCCTCCAGGCACCTCACGTTATGTGGAAGATTGCCCATTACTGCTCAAAATAACACTTATTTCATGTGTAGGAGGAGGAGGGAATCTGTTTATTCCAAAATCAATATTTCTACATTCATTAAACATTCCACTTATTAACTTATTTTTTCCATGCCTGTGGTGGCATTCTACCCTTGTTTTTATCCTCACTACAAGTATATTTTTCACTTAATTTCCATTCCTGTTTCCAGATTTTAGTTCTTTGAATTAGCTGATAGGAGCTTGACAGGTCTGGAGTGTGAGTATGTGGGAGAGTGTCTAACATTGCCCTAATTTCCCCCCTTCCATATCCTGGGATCTAAACCAGGGTGGCTGAGTGCAGAAATCTGCCTGGCAAATTAAATTGATCAGACAATGTATGCTTCAAACAGAGCCAAGTGGGAATACTTCCTTGAGCTGCTCTGCTCCTCAGGATATTTGAAATCAGTATTGAATTTGAACTTTCACAGGCTTTTTTATTTTGATGAAAGGAGACAGTAGAAGTTGCCTTCTGTTTCATGCAGAATAGCCCAAACTAAGTAAGACTAATTTTCTGTGACACGAGAACCAGGTGGGACTATGATAATGAAGTTTAAAAGTAAAAATGATAAAGAAAAAAGTAATCTGTCTGGAAGGGAACTCAGAAGGCATTGCAGCTCATTATCCTGCCCCAAGTAAGGATAACGCTGTGGTTAAAACACTTCTGTAATCCTTCGGAATCACAGATTTTATTCTTTACTGCAGAACAAGAACTATATTGTCTTAGGCAAGCTGGTTGGGCCCTTATTCAAAGATATTTAATGAGGCCTAGTTCAGACTGATTTTTAGTGAGCATTAGATTCTTAGATATCATTGTAGCGGTTTCCCCAGTCTTGCTCTGTCTCAGCCTCCAGACTCGAGAATGGTGATAAAAGCAGTCCTGCCCTTTCATTTAAGATGACTATCTTGAATATTAAAATAACATGGTCTGGTAAGGTACTGCAGTGCAGTGCCATAGGCTGGTGCAGGAATAGACTCAAGAGTAGAAGGTGCTCCTGCTTGGGAAGGATGAATCTGTTCTGTCAGTGCTGGTCCAGACCGAGCAGATTTCTAAACATTTCTGTGTGAGTAGGAAATGATATAACTTCCCTTTATAGTTCCTGAGCTGAGCCTTCATGCAGGGCCTTGTTTGGAGTCTGGCTGCCAGTCCCAGCATGGGAACTGGGAAGAAGGAGCCCTTGTAGGCACTTACCTGAATTCTGGAATTGCTTGACAACAGCAGGCTGGGAATTCTAGCTCATACCTTCAAGTGACACCTCTCCACACCAAGGGATATCACCCCTGAGCTCTGCAGAGCTGTGGAAGGGGAGTGGTCCCTGTGTGAAATGGTCTGGTCTCCTTTGGGTGGAGGTGACTGCCCAAGGAACAGGCAGCTCCTCGGGGGAGCCAGCAGTGCACCAGGCAGGATGCTGAGTCACACTTGGGGTCCCTCACTTTTTTTAAGGCAGCACAGTGACAAACTGGCCTGGTTTATCTGAGCTGTCAGGTCCCAGGACACAGCAGGGAGTGGCAAAAAGCCTCAATCTGTTAATAAGGCAGCAATTTTTATCCCTTGTATAAATATATATATATATATTCAATCCTATATATATCTAAATCTATCTGTCTAAAAGATTGAATTTTAAAACCTTGTAATAACAAAGAACAATCCTCTTGTAATATTTGACTGTGTAGTTTTTACCTTCTGTTGAAGATGTAATTTGTTTTCATGGGTACTTAACAGACAAAGGAACATATATTTGATCTTGTTATTTGTATTACAGGCTCCCAAAAAGGCAAAGAAGAAGATAGAAGGCGGTTCCAATGTTTTCTCTATGTTTGAACAAACCCAGATCCAGGAGTTCAAAGAGGTTGGTCACTACTCTGCTGTTCTCTATAGTCTCCTGTTATTGCTAATGAATAACATAGGTTTTGTTTGTAATCCTTATTCAATTCTCCATCTGCTTTAATATAACACACAGTTGTTTTCTGAATCATCCCTGTGGTTTTGGCTGGTAGATCATTTTCCTTGTGTGTTTGTTTGTTCTTTCTCTCATTCTTTCTTTCCTTACTTCCCTCACTCACTCCTCTGTTTCAAGCTCTAGACTTATTTGAAAAGCACCCAAGCCCCCATCCCAAAATAAAGGAAAAGCATCATCTCATCCACTTCAGCCCCAGTTCAGGAAAACACTTGAGCACATATTTAAAGTTAAGTATTTTAAATATGAATAGTTTTACATGCTCAAGTATTGTCCTGAATAGAGATGCCAGGCTGAACCAGGGCTTTAATTCCTGCTCTGTTCCACAACAGCAACAGAAAATATTTGTCTGTGCCCTTCTAATGCTGCCCACAAACTAGAAATGAAAATGCCAAGAAGCCCTCAGCCAGCTTTCTCCACAAATACCAATAAAACAAGACAACATGTGGAGAAGAACTAAGCATCTTTCAGCTCCCAAGGGATTTGGTGTTCCATGCACTGTAGGTTCTTTGACCAGGTACCTGTGAAGAGGTGAAACTGATGGGGTGGCCTAAAAGCTGGAGGATATAAAAGACAGATAATCTGTTTGATGAGTTTGTGCTCTTTATCTGTGTGGACAATCTACAGTGTCCATGAGACCATCACATTCTGCACTGGTTTGTCACTTTAAATTACTGATTTTTTCCCCATTTTTTCTACCTCATATCTCCAAAGCAATTTCCAGTGTGATAAATGTCTGCTGCTTAATTTTGTGCTTTCACATGGCTTTCAAGTTTACTTTTCTTGAGGATTCCCACCAGGAAAGCTCAGTGATGGACGAGACTAAACCCCAAGGCAAGGCCTGAGAATATGACCCAGCTAAATTAATTGGAACCACTAATCATTTCCCCACAGTCAATGGGAGCATGTTTGATTCCCTTCTACCACTTCTTCTCCATATCCTAGGAACCTCCATTTTATTTTCTCCAAGAATTACTGTTTGAAGATGGACCAACAAAAAGAATGGGACAGAATGCTATTATTTGATCTTCTCTAAATATAATAATACCAGGAGTATTTCTAGGGGGGTGGTGGCAGAATAATGGCAAAAGCATGAGGCAGTGGAGTGGTCGAGTGAAACCCAAAACCGTGTTGTGTCTAAGAACTGCATATTTGGGACATGTATTTCTGAAAAGCTGGTTTGAATTAGAACATTTTTATCTGGAGATTTCAACCAGCTCATCAGCAAATATTTCAGCATTGCTGTTATGTTATTTAAAATTCATGCATTACAGTGCCTGATGCTCTTCCTGTCTCCTGTGAGCAGCCTGGGTTCAGCTTTGCTCTTCATATCTTCTTTCTCTTTTGCTTCCAAATTATGGGGAATCACCATTTAAAGCAAGGGCAAAGCATCCTTAAAGAGCTGGGCTTAATTTTTTGTAAGGGGATGGTTTGGAAGGTAAATGTAAGATTATGAACATAATGCTGAGAGGGGCCTCATGGGCAAACTGGGCTGGGAGCAGTGGGGCTTTGCAAGAAACTGGAGGAGAAAATACCTGAAGATATGTGGAGATAACTTGTTCATGGGAAGAAGTGCACCCTGTAGGGCAACAGACTTTAAAACTCTGCAAGTTACTGCAATCTCAGGAGAACACTGTCTGAAGAAAGAATAATTCCTGGCCATTGCAAAGATACTCTCCCATATTGACGTGCCTGTCAGACAGATAGCCAGCTTCAGAGTCGTGCCAGGATCAACTAATATTGCCCATGGCCTGACCAGGGGAATTTCAGGTCATTAAAATCTTTCCAAATCAATGAAACATTATAAGTGTGATGGCAGCCAAGAGATGGACACACAAATGGGTAAACAGATAGGCGAGCAGTTAGCTGGCTTGGTAAACAATGGTTGGAGCACACAAAGTCTGTGTTGGCTGAAAATAAAAAAAAAAACAACCCAACTGTTTTTTTCTATCAAAAGTTAAATTTTGCCTGACAAGAGTATTTAAGGTCAGCACATCAGTGTCAGCCAGAGCACACAGCACAGTCTCAAAGATGCAGCGTATTGGAAAGGGGAAAACACTTTGAATAAATAATCTTAGGGAACCTACATTTCTCTGTACTTTTGAAAGTTCAGCTATCTCTGTGTGATGGGTCATTCTGAGGCCCAGGAGGAATTGACTTCAGGTTGATAGCAGAGAGATATCCACAGAAATGAAATGTTTTACAGAAACATTTCAGCCTCATTCAAAGAATGGAGTATGGGGAAGGTATAAACACAGAGCAACCTCTAGCTAAATCTTCCCTGACTAAAGCCTCCCTAATTCAAACTTTTATGGGTTAAGGGCTGAATGGCTGGAGCTGCCAGCATTGGCTTCAGCCCAGTGCACGCTGCACTGAGCATTAATTTAGTAAGAAGAAGTTTGGGTGGGTTTAATTAAGCCCCTTGCCAAGATACAGTAATGTGTTGAAAGTGAGGAAAGTGCAATGATGTGGAGGAATCAAAGGAAGTTAAATATTCTTTTTTACAGCATGAATATCATCCTCCCATGGACTGATGTATGTGATTGGAGCACTGTCCTGTGCAATGGAAATGGCACTACCTGTTCTTTTCCTTCCCACAGGCTTTTACCATCATGGATCAGAACAGGGATGGCTTTATTGACAAAGCAGATTTGAGAGACACATTTGCTGCACTAGGTAAACTAATAATTCAATACCTAAGAGATATGCTGTCTCAATTTCAAGCACAGAAGAAAGGTTGGTATTAGAATGTCAGTGGGGGAAGAAATGAGAATCACAGGGGGCAGAAGGAAACCTGTTCAGTTTGACCTTCTTCCCTGTGGTAGTTGGGATCTCACTGCAGAGCTCCAGCTGGAAAGTCTCCTGAGCAGGGGGTGGAATGAAGGCCTGATCCCTTCCCTGCAGCTATTTCAGAAGAAGCCCACCCAAGCAGGGGTCCATGCCAGGCATTTCTGATTTGCCTCTGAATCCAGGCTTTTTCATCTGGGAGCCATGGAATATCCACTGATTAGCAGTGCAGTCATGGACTGGCTGCCCCTCTGCCCACACAGACCTAGGAGGGCTTCATGTGAAGTTCTGTGCTGCTGTCAGTTTGTGTGGGGTGAAACGTGCATGTCATGAGATTAGGTGTTGTCCATTCCATGGCTATCACAATCTTGATAATATCAAGCAGATTAGAGCAAATCTTCCCAAGAAAAGAAAAAATTCAAGCGCTCACAATCCCAAACCTGGAGTTGTATGCTTGTTGCAGCATTTGAGGCTTGAACAGTGATGTAGGCATTTGGGCTTTTGCCATCTGGAGCTTATTAAAAAGAGCTTGATAAGAATCTTTAGTGCTCCCCGGGGTGGAATCAGACGCCAGCAGAGTCAGTGCAAGGAGCAGAAGCTCCTGAACTCTTTATTGTGACAATGAGGTTTGCAAACTTTGGCCTGTAGCTACTGTTACCCTGAAATATTTATTTCTTAAGGCCGAGTTCTGCTATCTTTCCTGTTCAGTGAAGCCTTTCAATGCCTATAAAGTACATTCACAGCAAATTACCACTCAATTTGAGGAGGGTTGCCAGGGTCTAAATTCTCATCAATAGGGCTGCAGAAGGATGGGGAAGGGATACCACTACTCAGCTCATCCATCTGCCCTCTACTCAGAGAGGTGTCTCAATAAACAGGAGGGCAAAGTCTGAGACCTTGGATTCACTTCAGTCACTTTGATCTCTGCTATATTAATGTCAGTGGGGCCCATATTTCACCTGAGGAAAAAAAAAAAGCCCCAACCCAAAAAGCAGTTTATTTGGAAGTTCCCCTTCTCTCGTCCACTGCTGGCCATGTCTGTGTTATTTATCCTTCTTGCTCCTTCAGTCACCCTTTGATCTCAGAGCCAGCTCTGCCAATTTCTTTTTCACTGGGGTATTCAGGAGTTGTGTTCTACCATGTTATTAGCAAAGTTGCACAGAGCCCTGAGCTCCCCAGTGGGAGGAGATGAATGGGAATCGTTTTTTGAAACACAATTTGTGATTTATTATGAAAAATGATCTCTGCTGCAGGTCGTCTGAATGTCAAGAATGAAGAGCTTGAAGACATGGTGAAGGAGGCGCCAGGTCCTATTAACTTCACTGTCTTCCTTACAATGTTTGGGGAAAAGCTGAAAGGTAAGTACCTCTGGGGGATTGGAGAGGTATCTGTCAAAGATCCTCAGCACTGAAATATCTCAGCACCTTGCAAATTATAATAATGGCTCCACAGAACAATGCTTAGAGGCAAGGAGGGATCTCCAGTTTTGCAGACAGAGGGGAAGAATGAAAGGCTAAGGGATGGTGCAGAGGACAATTCAAAGGTGTGATTCAAGCTTACACAAGCTAACATGAAAGGGGTGAGTCGGGGTCCAGAAAGTGATGAAACCTCAGCAGCCTGGAGCATGGTGCAGGGGAGTTATTCACCATCAGAAGGCTCCTAGGCTGAACTCATGCCCATGCTATAGTCATAGCACTCCCAGTGTTAGCTGGTTTTAAGTATTTCTAAAAAACCCACCCTTTTTGCACTCCTTTGTCACATTAAGCAAACGTGGGCTTCCCTCATTTTCTGTATTCATTGTAACTCAGTGGCCCAGCCTCAGTGTCACTTGAGGTCAACAGTGACTTTGCCATTAGGTGAAGATTTCACTGAATAACCCTTAATGAAGCGGATAAATTGAAATCATTAAATTTCAGTGGATTTACAATGATAAGGGAGAGGGATTTTACCCATTGCCACAGAATATATAGGGAACACCGTGGGAAGTTCAGGAAATGTGGGTAGTAAATTTGCTGTGTGAGCTGGTAATTTAGTCATGTCTCTTCTCCAGTTAATGGCTGGAAATGGCAAGAGAGGGGGTGTGAGGCCAAGATAACTCCAGTCATCTTCCTACAGGCATAAGAGAAAGGTGAAAACCTTCAAAGCAGGGCTGGCCTTAGCCAAGCACATTCCACAAGTTTGTTAAAATAACTAATGAATAGAAAAATGGAAAAATCTGATCCTATCTTCTTAAAAACATTTATTGTTCTGTTGCCAGACTCTGGCTTTATATTGCTGAACACAATTCCAATGAAGGGTTTTCTCTGCTTGGAATAGAAAACAGAGAGGTCTGAAAGCAAGAATTCATGTAGTTGGTTCTGGAAGAAAGACACTCTTGCTAAAGAGGGCAAGAAGTCTGGGAAGCATGAGAGGTGATGGACAAGGCTGACTGAGGAGAGGATTTTACTCCCCAGACATCAACCTGCCTGTGGTACCTCCACCAGGACATTCCAGGTGTCTTCTGGCAGAGTAGGGAGTGCTCTCCTCCATATTCTTCCTCTTGGGATACATGAATGTTTACTGTGGGGTGCCCTGCTGCCCATTCCATTTGTGAGCATGGAAATGAGCTCTTCCTCCTCTCCCCTCTTCCTCCTCTCCCCTCTTCCTCCTCTCCCCTCTTCCCCCTTGCCCCGTGCAGTTGCTGGAGCTGGCAAAGCCTCTGGCCCTGCCAATCCTGTGCCCTAAAAGCAGAGCCAGCACAGGAAGGTGAATGGCAAAGCAGAACCCTCTTGTCTGCAGGTTTCCTGTTGGCTACTAGCA
Source organism: Leptocoma aspasia (assembly GCA_013399835.1). Classification (NCBI taxonomy): domain Eukaryota; kingdom Metazoa; phylum Chordata; class Aves; order Passeriformes; family Nectariniidae; genus Leptocoma; species Leptocoma aspasia. The sequence continues at coordinate 356,188 of VXAX01000979.1, read as the reverse complement.
AAGGAGAAGGGTTTTTTTAATTTCCATTTGGTGAAGGGAAAATCACAGCTGTGCTTGTCATGCCCTTCTGGTTGGGTTTGTCATGCAAAGGAAGCAGAGCCAAAAGACTGCACATTCCCAATCAAAACTAATTGGGATGAAGAGCCTTTGTAGTGCAATTAGAAAGGGAGAAAGGGCTAGAGGAAGTGGATATGGCAATTTTGCAACACTCTTTATTAGCTAAGTACCACTCAGAGAATTTGGTGAAAGGTGCTTTCTAAGTAAAATTTGTTGTGCTATAATTGATTTCTGTCATAAAGGGGAAGCTGGGATTTTCAGGATGAGCTTTAGCTTTGTATGTTGAGATTATGATGCCAGATGAACAGCTAACAAAACTGGGTTTATGTTAATGCCAACCACATGGAGCTGCTTCTACAGGGAGTCAGAATAATACAATTTGTACAGAAAACAGAGATGCCGCACATCAAAGAAACCACTTTATTATCCAGCTAATCAATAAAGAATGCCTGCTGCATTGCTTTTCTTCAAAGCCAAAGTCCAAGGATATGACAGAGTAGAAAATGTAAAACACAGTAAGGAAAAAATCCCCCCCACAGCGGTGACTACTTAAAATGCAGCCCTCTCCTCGGAGCTGGGGGATGTTTCTCTTCATGGGACAATCAAAACTCTCATTAAACACCAATGCTCTTTGCATTGATCACAGATTCATTGCAGCTTGAATACATCACCTACAGCTTGGCAAAAATAATATACATGGCCATTGTGTGGCAAGGAGGAGGCCATATAGCCCGAGGTTTGTTCACTGTTATATCCTCTAGGATCCTGCTAATCCTTGTGAAATCTTTCAAACAAAGCAAACTGTGAAGGCATCAGGAGAGTCTGTAGAGCAGGGAGCCTTGGCTGGGTTCTGTTCTGGTTCTACCTCTGCCAAACTTTGAAACAAACTTTGAATCTGCAACCCCTTTGTGTTGTATCCTTTTTTAATCGCTCTTTCAGCATACCAAGTAGCTTCATTTTGTCCATGGAACCAGCTCATCTGCCTGTAAATTTGGTTTCCTACAGTTACAAAGATTTGTATTATGTATACTACAGTAATATTTTGAAATATTGGGGAATAGTCAGAAACAGAGTACACAGTGTATCCTTTGGTGTGGGTTGAAAATGAGTGTACTCAGAATCTGCAGTATTACAGAATATTTAGAAGCCCCAGCCAAGATTAAGGCACTGTGAAAATGAGTCCCTGACACAAATGTTTTCCAGTCTAAAGAGATGGGATAGATAATGGAAGGAAGAAAAGGAAGACCATTACAATCATTTTACTGCTGGGAACAGAGGGACAGGGATATTAAAGTCATACCAAAAATCTGTGGCCCAGCTAAGAGCAGAAGCAAAATATTGTAGCCACAGTCTAGTTCTTTAAACCATCCTGTTTCTGTAACACTTAATGAAGAGACACTTAAGGGGAAGGGCACAATGGGATATAAGTGTAGATCACCATCTCACATTGATCATCCTGTTTCCATTGCATTCCATTGACATTTGGATTTTATGATGAGCTCCATTTCCCTTAGTGAGGGAAATAACCTCTTCTCTATATGGCCAAGAACAAGTAACATCAAAAAGTGTTTTTACAAGGAACGTACAGTGCAAGATTAAAGGAAGCCAGTGAGGGAAACAGTTTGTTATATTTTCATTTCTGAAAGCCACTAATCCTCTGGGTACTGATATTGGAGACCAGTTCCTGGAAGTTTTCTCTCCTGCAGACATAGAATAGATATGAGTTATTATTTTTAAGCTTCTGAGCATTGAACTATTCACCTCTATTGTTTATCTGACATGACAAATGATGCCGACTTAGGGAACCTTTGTCTCCAAACCCACAACTGCAGAATTCTCCATTTTGCACTGTTTTCAAGTGAATGTAATTACTTAGCAAGTATTCTGCAGCCAGAGAAATACATCCAGGCTTCTAAATTATATTTCATTAATTTTAGGCACGGACCCAGAAGAAACCATTCTGAATGCTTTTAAGATTTTCGACCCAGAAGGAAAAGGCCGCATAAAGGCAGACTAGTAAGTTTATTTCAAATCCTTTAGAAGAATAACAACAATAATAATAATTGCAGAGCTTTAAAGAACTGCTTAAAAGCTGTATTTTTCACAGTATTTTAAGAGGCAGAGAAGCATTTAGCTTTGTAAGCCAGAGTTAAACGTCTGGACTGCTGTATGAATGTATTTGTATACCAAAAAGAGATGTTATTGTCTTCAGACATTGCAAGAGCCAACGGAAATATAATCACATGTAGGCCATTAGATAGCCTCTTTTTGAAGGTCTGGATATAAATCGACACATGACTCTGCAAATTAACTCCATATGTAAAATTAAAATGAATGTCTGGTGCCTAACTCTCAGTGCTTGCCTAAAACGGGAAAGCTACTCCCCTCTTTAAAAAAGTGATCAATTTAATTAACTCTGAGACATGGTTTTAGTGCAGGACGTTCTCCTTTTTATGTGTTTATCATTTGAGCCTTCTGCTTCTAGAAATAATTTGCTGTAAAATTCCACTAGATACGGTGAGAGCCAAACCAAATAATACTATTAATAATCTGGTAATTATTGTCAATATGGCTATTTTTAAATAAGGAGGCAGAACCTAATTTGTATTCATATCCTGTTGCACCAACAAAGCAATATAAAAGGACTTTAAAAGGTATTTGCACAAATGCAAACCCTCCTTGCACTGCCAGGATGGTGCAAGCAGGACTTTCAGGGCAGTGAGATAAATGATATCAAATCAGGGCAGGGTATGAGGAGGTTGGACCTATTGCTCCAGAGAAGTGTTTTATGTACCTAGATTTATGCATATGTTTAAATTTACTCATATGCTGAAATGTCATTGTGAATTTGGGGTCTGTACTTCTACTGCAGCAGCCATTTCAGGTAGATTTTATAAAGCATGATATGTAAAGAAAATCTATCAGGGAACCATGAGTTACAAAATAGTATTTACATCAATTATTGCTGATATGTTGTGATAGCCTCTGACAAGAACCCTATGGAGATTTCCACAACATTATTTGCAATAATTGATGAAAGTTAGTTGAAAATGTAAGATTCATGTACAATTTTTTTTCCTTTACCAAGGCGGTTTTCTATGGCAGTACCCCAGTGGGTCTGAGAACTTTTGCAATATGCAAAATAAGACAGACAGTCCTTTGAGTAAGAACTTCCAAATTAATTAAAACACAAGTGGATGTAGCAATCAATCAGAAGGAACAGAGGGTTAAGAGTTGTCCTGATGGTTTTGAGGTTAACATCACCCAAAGAGCTTGGGAAGAACAGTCAGGGGATCATATCAGAAGTGACTCAAACAACAGAAAAAATGCAGCCTGTTGCCAAATAGGGCAGATCACACAGTAGGGAAATCACAGCCATGAAATACGAACTTCTGGTACTCCAGAACCCATGAAATGCTATATTTCCCACCACTATCTGTAACAATATCCTGCATACAAAATCTGCAGCTTGCCACCCTGTGTCCAGCTCTACATTCCCTGGATGCTGGAAGCCAGTTGGAGTTTGGGGCAAATTAGGAATGCAGTATCACACTTCAAAATGAAGATGAGAGAGAAATATTTTATTTTTCCTTGATGGAAAAGGTCAACCTTGCCCCCACCCCCACTGCACTACTAACATTAGACAATTGTTTTAGTTCATCACCACAACAGAGCATAATGTTTACTTATTAGACCCGAGGGTAATGTTGATCATTACAGAACAAACCATTAAATCAATTCTGTGGATGTCTTTGAGGTTTAACTTCTATTCATATGCTTCCAAAATGTAGACATCTGAAGTTTTGAAATAATTTTTCTGTTGGCTCACACGGCCATTTCAATGCGACAGTTAATGCTAATAAATAATATTTCTCCGTATTAAAAAATTCTGGAATGTTTCTCTCCAAAAACAGCCATGCTGACCTTTTAATCAGAACTTTTTTTTAATGTTCATGGAGTTAACATCCTTCTGGGGATTTTTATGTCTCTTCCCTCTGCGTGTTTTCACCTCTAGTCTGGAAATGACTCACTTAGTCCATGTGATGGTAGCTGGGATGGAGCCTCCTAACCTTTCCAGAAGCTCCAGGAGTTTATAACTTACTTCCAAATTCAATGACAGACTTTGTTTGTCTGCATCATTATACCACACATAAAACCCTTCCCACAGCATGATGTCAAAAAGAGAAAATGCTCTCGGTCCCGTTCTCATCTGGTGTAAACTGGGGCAGTGTTTGGAAAGGTTGGATGATTCAGCCCCAAATGCCACTCATGGGGCAGAGTGAGTCAGGCCAACACCAACTGTGCCTGATGCTGAGGCCAATGAAACTTTTCAGGTTTGGGCCAAATGAAAATGGTCCCAGGGGGATGGAAGAGGTCCCAGGCATGCTGGACTTTGGAGGTGTTTGGCTGAGCTAGAGATGGTTCTCCCCATAGCTGTAGAGCTCTGCTCCTTCCCACTCACCTGTTTTCCTCCAAGACAGCACCGTAGAAAGGGCAAACCCAGAGGAAAACCAAAAATATTCACAGACAATTTTAAAAAAGGCTTTTAAAATATCAGAATGCAATAAGGCATTTGTAACTGTAGAAGGAATTGATGTGAGCCAGGACTACTCCTACGTCAAGGCAAATGGATTTTTTTTTTTTTTGGTGAGGGATTTGGTTTGGTTTTGGGGGTATTTTTTTGAGAAGAAAATAAGCTTTCTAAAGAAAACAAGATACAAAAAGAAAAAAGTACATAATTTCTGTCTTTGGAAATTGTGAGTGTTTGTTTCCCTATAAAATAAATAATGGAAAATGTGCATAGATCCTTTAGTCAGTCCTTCTTCCTTGTGAGTGTGCCAGAGCCTACTGGGGTGTGCATCAGAAGATTATAATTAGATATTTGATCTTTTCTTTTCCCCTAAATACTTTAAGCATGTAAATAGAAGACACACAGTGCCCAGATCTCTTTTTAATTCAGGCTTGTTTGCGATGAAGTTTATTTGTGACTTCTGACAAAATTGCTGTAAGTGCTTCCTTCTATTCACCAAACTTCTTCCTGGATCACACTTCCTATTTGCATTTGCTAATGCTGTTTGTCCAGGGCATACATATCCAAAAATCAATTTATGCTGAGGGGAATGATCTCTCTACTCTTGCACCCACTGATCATTTGAGAGTTCACCTTTAAAAATAGCAAAAGGCCAGAGGAACAGAACAGAAACAGAAACTTGAGACAAAGAGATGAAGAAACTTAGCTAACTACACAGAATGGTGAAGTAAGGCAGGACAAATATATCCAATAGCTTAAGCTCTGTCTGTGACTTCAGAGTATTTCCCAAAGCTTGCACAGATAGTTTCACACTTGTCCCTGTGGGTAACATCCTTATTCATTGCCCAGAAACCTCTGTTTTCAATTTTCCCTTTCTGGGCTTCCAATATATCAACCAGATATCAACAAGAGCTGCAGAAGTGTATGTGCCCCTACCACAAACTGGGATGTGTAGGCTTTTCCTGGAAAAAAAATAATTTTTCAGAGCTGTGAGTGCCATTGTAGCTTTGCCACCCAAACTGCATTTCTGTCTGGGGGACTTTTCTCATGTGCAGTGTATGGGAGCAGAAAGGGAGGATTGACTGTTTTGCCTGAACCTCTGCACCCACAGTAGGTGAATTTTGCTCACCTGGAAGTGTTCCTGTTCAGGCATGATTTCTATTATAAATTTTTTCAAATATTCCCTTTAAAAAGCAGAAAGGACTTCTTCCAGAGGAGCTGTTGTTCTCACTCCCCCAAAACAAACTCTTCAAAAAAGCAGCCTTTTCTCAAATCTACAAACCAAACCAGATTTCTATATTTTGTTTTTGCACAACAGACTGCTCACCTGTTATCACAGCTTTACACTTTGTTTTACTGCTCCAGAACTGTGTCTGATAATATATAAATACATTTGGTAGTGAAAAAAGGAGACAACTCTGCCTCTTCAGCGTGAATGAAAACTGTGAGATTAATATAGGAAATCTTCTACAGGAAGAGGAAATTATTGGTGTTATTGAAAGGATGTTTATGTGAATAGAAGTGAGTTTATACTGGTGGATGTCCTAGCACGTGGTGCATGTGCTGCCCTAAGCACATGAGTAACTGGGGGAGGTATAAAGACATTTTATCTACAGGGGTTAGACTAAAAACAGAAATAATTCTTCCTGGCTTTTCTATTCACCTCTAAACTTAGGTAAAAAAAAAAAATTACATGCTCAACTGCCTTCCCACAATGGGTTTAAAACAGAGGGTAAATCAGCTGAGAGTCTGCCTCCAAAATATTCTCTTTGATGTAATTGCACGGGATGCAGATTGTGTGTGGGATAAGCTCCGTGTTACAGTGCTGTGACTCCAGATCAAGACAGTGCACCGTGAAATCCAGCAGGGCTCATGCAGCTCCACAGCCTCCTCTGGGAATGGCTGCATGCAAATCAAGGATTCTCGGGTGATGATTCGGAATAGCGGCTGGAGTTCTCTTTCAAGTCCTCTTTCTCATTTCATGCTCTGTTCCTTTCATCCTCAGATTTTACAGAAAATATTCTCCCTTTTGGTTTTAAGTGATCCAAACTTTTAAGCAGCAAGTGAGGAAACCTACCATTTTAGGTTAAGATAAGCATACAAAATTGCTGTATTTCAATTACAGTAATAACCTTAAACAATTTTAAACCTCTATAAAGTGTCACAAAGGAGAAATAAGTTGGCAGAGCGAGGCATTGACACTGATGGGTGCCCACAGAAAATCTCTTACAATATCATGTAAGGATTAACAGTTCTAATTTATGCGGTCACACAGATTTTCTTTCATGCAACTTCAGGAGGGATCTTGCCATCTGAATTGTCATGTGCCATTATCACCCTTTAATCAGGTTATTTCGTTTTATGTGAACAGCATCAAAGAAATGCTTATGACACAGGCAGACCGGTTCAGTCAGGAAGAGGTAAGGAACTTTATTCAAAACAGGAATCCAGCTCCAGCTCCTGTTCAGCAGTAAGTCCTTGCCCCTCTTTAAATGCATGAATTTAGCTGAAATCCAGACTGAGAGGAGGTTGATGCCAGCCCTGGCAATTAGAAACAATTCAAAGCATCTCTTCTGAAGAGCTCCATGGCTAAATTAAAGTCAAATAGATTCTTTGGACTCCCATCCAAGTGCAAGTGTGGCCTATCTCGTGCTGTTCTTCCCCATGGGCAGCTGAGCAATTGATTTACTGGAGTCCAACTGGATTTGGGTGGGGACTGTGTTCTAGTTTCCATTTCTGTCAGTTACTTGGTTTGAAATCTGAAATGAGGTACTGACTTGCTGGTTTGTCTGAGACTGAGCATGGATTCTGCTGGGTGGGAGGAATTTAAGGGGACTTTATTTTCAGAAGAGGAGATGGAGTGGAGTTGGTCTGTGGAGAGAACAGCCTGGGCAGTCTGTTCCAGTCAGAACAGAGACTGGACTGTACATTTATCAACCAGGGCTTACCTGGGTTTCAGGGAGAGGTCTTTTCAACAGGGAACTTGTGGGGTTCTAGCAGGACTTTATTAACTAGTAATGTTCCAACTCCAGTTTCAATTTTACTGAGCCAAGGAAAACTGTTCTATGGTGGTTAAAGGACCAGGGCATCAGGGAGCTGAGCTGGGTGTAAAATGAAAAGCTGTTCATGTTGCTGTCCCACAGTCTGTGACACTTCTCCCTGTTTCCTTGGCAGATCAACCAGATGTTTGCTGCTTTCCCTCCAGATGTCTCTGGGAACCTCGACTATAAGAACCTCTGCTATGTTATCACCCATGGTGAGGAGAAAGACTGAGAGCAAAGACAGGAGCTTCTCCTGTGGTGATGCACCAAGTCATTTCAAGATGCTCTCATGTACAAGACAAAGGGCTAAGCATCCAGGATGTGAAACCATGTGGTCATCGGAAGAGAACCAATAAAATAATTGAAAATAGATTAAAGTTATTTAATGCTTTTGTTTTTATAAAATGTCAAAATACAAATTTTGTGAGGACTTTTTCCCCCATCTTTTTTTTTTTCTGTCAGTGGTTTGAAATGGAATTTTCTTGATGAACTGGTGTTTTTGTGATTTATTGACAAGCCTAATGTTCACCAGATGGTCCATTGGGCACTGCAGTCTTACTTAACCTCTTGTCTTTTATACATAAGCTCCATGTATTAATTGAGAATTCCTCTAACTTACTGCACCAGGAATAGTGTCTGGCAAATAGAATTATGTTCCATTCCACAGCCCCTAGCAATGGAAGTGTAAATAAAACAATCTTAAGCTCTTGTGAATATGCAATATGCCCTCCCCATTTCAATGATGTGGCCAGTTCCTGAAACCACTTGACTCATTTGCTTTGGTGCAAAAGAACAGAAATTGTGGAATATTGGCTGTTTTTCTCATAGTAAGGTTTACCTAGGTGCACTGAGAATCCAGGAATAATGAATTTCCTGCTTCAGAGACATCCATATGTGGAGGAAGCTGTCCAAGACATAACAGTAACACCTGGTCAAGGTCTGTCACCCTTGGCCATCATCCTTGGGTTACAGGTGAGACACACACAGCAAGGACGTGTTTGGCCAAAGATCATCAAGTTTAGGGACAAAGAGGACAATTTGGGAACTGTAGCCCATGAAAGCAGATTACCTCTCACTTTTCTAATCCAAGAGCAGCCTGGTTTTTAAATGGGCTACAGTTTCTTGTATTTAGACTTCTAGGAAAGGGACATATTCTGCCTATGTGGAATATTGCATGAACACTTCCTGCGTGGGAGGCAGAAGGATGCTGCAGCCAAAGGAAAACAAGCTGCTGCTGTTCTAACAGCTCATGAAAATGCTTTCCTTGTGCATCAGTGCTGCTGGAGCCACAGTCCCACAGACACTGACAGGAAGCAACAAGCCACTTATTTTCTGTTTCCATCTTCTTAGGCTTTGTAGGAAGAGAACTTGAGGGCAACGTGCCGAATTCTGCCCTCATCCAGAGGGGCAGAAATTCCATGAGAAAGCTCTAACATCTGCATGACTCAGGGATGTGACATTCACCCCTACCTGCATTTTCTGTTGTTGCAGTAAAATCCTGCACTCCATGCACTTCAATAATAGAGAACAACTGGAATGAGAAGGCTCTTAGCACACAGAAAATTCATAAAATAAACCTCCCCTTGCCCCTGTGTGCAGAAGCTGTGTGAATGTTCCTGCACCAGCACTGTTTTTCCAGTATAACAAGTTGATTCCCAATTGTATCTAGTAGGAATTATCTCTTTTTAAAATCCTAGTGGACACAGCTGGGGCAAAATTCACTCCTTTCCTGCACAAATCTTGCTGAAGGTGTGGACAAGGCTTTAGCACTTCTTGCCACCTGTTCCTGTAACAATTGAGGCAACACCCAGAGCTGTCCCTCCCAACACAATGAGCAGCCTCGCTGGGCTTTGGTGACTCAGAAATCTTCTTGCAATGCAAAAGTCCACACGACCTGTCCTTCCCCCTCCTGGCTCACTCACCAGCTGAGCTTTCCTGGACAAGCCCAGCTTTTATCGCTGTTTCTCACTATGGGCTTTTTCTCCCCAGAATGTTTTTTGTCACAGGTCCATGGCAACTGCCCATGGGATGGGGTTGATTGTAGATTGTAAGATCCTGCCACTGTAGATTAGCAGTGGGAGGTCATGGAGGTTGAGGATTTTCTGTTGGCACGGTCAAAAGGTGATTTGTGTATGAGCTTCTTTAGGCCGTTCTGCAGACCCAAGCAAGTGACAGCTCCTCTCAGCAAAGAACTGAGCTGCTCATGGGGATGGATGTTTCATTTGCAGACTTAATTTGGAAATCTCTTGAGAGGTGGGTCTGTAAAATGCTCTTGTGTGGCACAAACACATGTACAAAGTGTAATGCTACCTTGTATAAGCCACACAAAATCACATTCCCCACCAAACAAGTACTGAGCTGAAGTCACTCAGGCATCAGATGTCAGACAGTGCTTATGCTTTTTACACTGTGTAAAGATTTCAGAAAGAGGCTGGAGATGAGATGAAACAGCACACAGGCTTACCTTTGGCCTTCAGTCTAGAGAGATTTACTTTTCCTCATGCAAGCTGGTAGGCAAAAATTTGGAGGATAATGCTCTTGCAAGATGAGGTCACACTTTTCCATCAAAGCACAGTTTTTGATGAGTCCTTTTTCTTCTCTAACTGTTGCATGTCTTCTTCCAGTGCAGCTTCTGTGACTTCTCAGGCTGCTGGGAGTCTGGTCTGAGCAGTATCACATTCTCCCCTTCCCCTAGCTGCACCCCCTCCCTCTCTCCAGTCAGCACTAGGGCTCAAGCACACACAGCAGGTGCTGACTGAGAAGAAACCTCCTTGCTCCCTAAATTTCCTTTCTGGACTCTGGAAGCTGACATCCCTCTTTAGTTCTGCCTTGTTTGGAGATTGCTCAGGTCGCTTTACCTTGCTCTGCTGCAGGCTCCCTCACACCTGCAGAAGGGGCAGGACCACAGAGCTGTGGGGAGGATGGAAAGCAGGACCACCTGAGCACAGATTAAGTTGAGCCAGGCTTTATCATGAGGAGAGGTTTAGTTTGGATTGCAATTTTGAAGCAAATCGCTTGACTGCCCTTACTTACCTTGAGCAACCTGGGTAACTTTTTTGGAGGAAGCTAAACCAGAGGCTCTGCTTGGAATTCAGTCCAAATTCCCTTTGGTTCCTGGTGGGACCAAACCAGGGTGCAGCTGTGATGCCCTGCAGCACCAAACAGTGAAGCACCACCAGGGTGCTCCCAACCACCAGAGCTCTCAAGACCCTCTGAAGTGGTTTGTGGCTGTACAGAGCCCCGGGTTCCATCTGACCCTGTGTGCCTTCAGGCTTTTTGCAGTTCTGCTCCTTCCTTGTTGCTGCACTTTTATCTTGGTTCAAAATCCGTTTCTTCCTTTTTTTTTTTTTTTTTTCCTGTCTGTTACTCCAGAATTATGGCACTTCAAGGGCAGTGCAGCTGAGGATCCTGTTGGAGATTGCTTAAGGAGATCTTTGGATTGGGCTATGCCACCAATCTGGTTGTACCTGGGACCCTTGGACCATCATGCAAGACAATTTGGGGTTGTCATGCTTCCCCTTCTATCAAGGGCAAGGACAAATGTTCACATAAGCATCATGAAAATATTCAAGATTCAAAACAAGCCTGTATCAACCCCAATTTCATTTCAATCTCCATTTTCATAGGGGGACATAAGGCTGTGCTTACAGGGTTTGGGTGCAGATTCAAGTAACCAAAGGGAACAAAGAGCTATGATTAATTCCATAAAACAGATTTTCACCAAGCAGCATTAAAATGATCAGATGGGAACTGAACTTGCATGAACCCTGGCAGTTGCTCTTCAGTGTCAGCCCTTTCACAAACAATTACTATTTGGATGGGAAAAAAACAAAGAAGCAGTGAAGAATTGATAATGTATTTTATTAACTCTTGAAAGTTTAATCCCATAAACCTTTCTGAAACCTTGTGAAAGGGTAGAGCAGAGAAAGGTTCTCATGAGTTCCCCCAGTTTTGGTTCTGCTTAGAGGCAGGATTGTTGTTACAAATGTTTGTCTGACCTGTCTAAACTTTGTAGGTAGCCTCAAGTCCAAAGCTAGCCTTAGATTTATGCATTTTTTCCCCCTAACCTAAATCTTTCTGTCTGCAAATTAAGCCAATTTCATCCTTTGCATCCTCTCTGTAATGACGTTAGCACAGTGGAAGCCTGTTTAGTTTTCTTTTTTCAATATTCTTTTTCCAACTTTTCCTCACAGTAATCTTTTCTCCACTCCTATTTTTTTTTTTTTGCTCTCCTTAGGATTACCTTAAATTTGTGCATATTTTGTTTTTAAACATCATATGCCAACTTGGATACAAAATTCCAGTACCAGCAAGATTGGAATAATTATTTCAGAGGTTGGTTGTCTGTAAAAAGCCAAACAAACCAACAACCCCCCTGTGATTCAGCAGCACTGAAGGTTATGAATGTTTCTAGGCAATGTGGGTAGAAGTTTATTCCAGACCTCTCTTCCTTAATAACTGCTTGTTTCTGATCCCCCTGTAGCTTCTTCTGTCTATCCCAGAAAGTTCCTCAGATCTGATTCCCTCCGCCTCTGTTACCTTGGTAATGTGCCAGCAGGGGTTATCTGAGGACATACCTTGAATTTTCACGAATGTTAACGAGTTGTAGATTGTCTGGAGCCTCCTTTTTCTACTTGAAAACAATGCCAAAAGTGTTTTAACATTTTCATCAATGACCTGGGTGATGGGACTGAGTGCAACAAATCCATGCTCTTCCAGCAGTGTCCATGCACAGGATGAGAGGCAATGGACATGCTGGAATACAGGAAAGCCCCTTTAAACCTTTGGACTGTGAAGGTGATCAAATATCAGAACAGCTTGACCAGATAGGTTGTGGAGCTCCCAAATATTGCTGGAGATATCCCAAACCCAGCTGGATTTGGCCCTGGGAATCCTGCTGTAGCTGATGCTGCTCTGAGCAGGAGGAGGTTTGGTCTGGACAATCCCCTGTGGTACTTTCCCACTGCAAACCCCTGAGATGCTGATGTTACATGTGTCAGCACTGTTAGCACAGCCCAGGGGACACTGCCCCTGCACTGGGGTGACACCTGATCAATCTGTGCTTCACTTTGAACCTCAGATCCTCTCCTGAGCCACTACAGCCTGACCAATTACTCCTTGAATTTTACTTTCTTCTAACATGTAACAACCTGCACTGATCTTTAATTCCTTCTCATTGGATTTCTATCTCCCCTTCAATTTAAAGCTGTTCTGAATTCTATCCCAGTCCTCCAAACTCCACATAAGCTGCCTTAGCTTATAGCAGAGCATCCAAAATTTTTTTATGTTCTCTGTTTCACCCTACAAAATGTCAATATTGAACAGTATCTGGGACAGTCTCATCCTCCTCCTTTTCCTTCTCCCTTGTTATCCTTGAAGTGATTTTATCAGTGATAATTCAGGTTGGACATGTTTTTAACTGTACTCAGGGTCACTGGTCTTTAACCTGCCTGCAGGTACAGAGAAAGTTCTGCACCTTTGGGCCTCACCTCATTTCCTCCTCAGTCTGTTTGAATTCAGGTGGTCACAGGTGGTAGCAGGATGTCTATGAGCCACATCTCTCTGAGCCATCCTATGACAATGCTCATGCCCAAGGAGAGGGGATTTCCCACTCTGAATGGGGAAAAAACCAACTTCAATGCAGCTGGGTTACATGCAAGAGTAAATCCACTTGGATTCCTAAAGGGGAACCCATGGCTTGCACCAGAAAAGTCTCCAAATCCCACGACCATGGCTGAACCCAGGACACGAGTTCCCAGCTCGGGAAGGAACGCTCCTGGGATGCTGGTGCTGTGCAGATCTGCAGCATCTGAGGTCCCTTCCCTGCTATGGAGCCCTTTTCCAAACTCAGGACTTTGGGAGCCATAGGAAGGAGCCAGAATCTGGATCCTTGAAGCACATGTGGGCACAGTATTTGAAACAACAACAGTTTCCTATCCTACAAATCTGGGAAGTTTTATCAGAGTTATGGAACTTGGGGGATTCTCATGTGCATTGACTTCACTTTGGCCACTTGGATGTGGTGTACATTCACGGAGGCTCCTGTCTGCAGGACTTCTCTTCAAAGGCTGAAGGGAAAGAGCATTTGTGGCACTTAAGCTCCTCTCTCCTCTGACTCAGCCCCTGCAAGCATCTGTCCAGCCCCACTGGTTGTAAAGCAGGAGCCCAGGAATGCTAACTCAGGTATTTAAGGTCAAGCATGGCAATACCTCCTTGAGTCCTTATCTGGTGAACTGTTGCCATTTGTTACTGTACCTTTCAGTTTAAATGATTGCTTAATGTGCCTGTTGACCTGAGAAACATAAATTTTTTTGCAAAATATATGAGCAAGCTTGTGTTTGGTCAGCTGCTTCAGCAGGAATACAGAGCTCAGATGCCAGGCCAGGCAGGAATTTTTTTTTATAATGATTAAAAGACAGCAGCTGCCCTTTCCTGGGGTAAGAGGACTTATGCAAAAGTGAGAGGAGATCCAAACAGCCTTGTCCCTTTAAGGTTTGGAAGCTGCAGGTACCGCCACAGCTCTGATGAGTAGAAAGTTCATGACCAGAGAGTGGGGTGGGATGTAGAGAGGTTTCCTCTAATAGGCCAGAAAGAGATAAATCTCCATGAATTTCCTGGTAAGCTGGTGCCTTTAAGATATCAGTGTAAAAAACAGATTAAATAGCAGCCAAAAAGGGTTGGGGTTTTTTTGGTTTGTTGGGGTTTTTTTTGGTTTTGTTTTGTTTTGGGGCTTTTTTTGGGGGGGGGGGTTTGGTTTGGTTTTTTTTTGTAGAACAGGCATTAGCCAGTTTCAGCAAGAATTGTGCCCCTCCCCAACCAGACTGAGAGTGCAAAGGCTGTGACAGAACTTAATGCTTGGAAAAATAATACTGGTGTGAACCAAGTGCTGAAGCAGTACAAGTCTCCATATTTTGTCTGGAATTGCAAAAAGCCTTATGGAAATACCACTGATATCTTTTTAAACTGGTATTACAGTTCACCCAGGTTTGCACAAACAGGTAATGCTGAAACGCTGTGTTACTGCCCTGGAAAAGGTGGAAAAGTTCAGTTTTGTTCCAAGGTGAAACACATACGTGGCAGCGTGGGCAGACCCCCGAGGCTGTCACAGCCTGGCTGCTGGCAGTGACCCCCCAGTGTCCTCTCTGCTGTGGCACCAAATGCCACCAGCTTTTACCTTCCCACACTGAGCTACAGCCACCAGCTGAGAGCTCTGGCCAGGGCTCCTCTCCCTGTGGTCAATGTGAGCTTTTTCACCTGCATTTTTACATTAAACTGTGAAATGTTTTCAGGTTTGCTGAATTCAAATCCCGATTTGTTAAACGCTGTGATGCCTTCGAGCTGCTGCTGAAGACAACTGGCAAGTATTTAATGCAACGTGCTTGAAACCTCTTCCTTAACTCCAGTGTTTCTGTACCTTCCCAGAAAAAACAAGGGAGCACGGCTGGCACCAGGAGCTGTCCCACACCTGGTGCTCCCACAGGGTAATTAACAGCGGGCTAATTAATGCCAAGGAAGCTGCCAGAGAGGATGAGGAGGGCTCGTCCCGGGGCTGCTCCATGTCGCAGCCCCGGCTCTGCTGTCCCCGCTCCCGCACAGCCGCGGTGGAGCCGAGGCCTCGGCATGCCAAGGTAAGCCGCTGGTTTTTTCCAAGGAGAATTTTAATTAGGCGGTTGGAGGCCTTGGAACAGCCCTGGGATTGTGCCTGGGGAACGGGTTCTTTGGGGAGGAGGGACGGGAAGGTTGTGGGGGTTTTGTTGTTTTGTCTTCCCTTGGCTGTGAGTGACTTTCAGTGCCCTGTTTAGTCAGCTGTGGCTGATTATATAAAGTAACCCCCTGGCTTTTCATATAACACAGAAAGCTTATCACCTTTTCCAGCCACTACAACGCTCATTAAAGTCCCTGGAAAAAACAACCACCTGCTTTTGCTGTTAAAGATCTCCTGTGTTTTGTGCCTGCTGCAATGGGTGAAGCGCTGGGGTGCCGGGCAGTGCGTCCTTATGGCAGGGCCTTTCCACGCTGCCTGGCCGTGTACCTGGCTGAAGGAGGAAAAAAAATTCCTTTTTTTTATTCCAGATGGATCCCTCTAGTTATGTTTTAATCTCCAGGTAAAACCAGTGCAAAAAATGGAGCCGAGCTCCCCAAAGCCCTGCTGTCATTGGTTTTCCATGTAAGGACTGGGAGGAAAATAAGAGGCCTGGGCCAGTTTAGCTGCTGTGGGTATTGGTGGAATTTTGTGGAAGGGCTGATGTGAGGAACAGCATTTTTGGTGCTTTTGTTACGTTCAGTGTAGTGAGGGACAGACCAGAGGCCACTTCAGCCCTCTGAAGTGATGTGCTGGGTCTGAACTACTTCCCTGAAGAGGTCACCCCTCCTGTCATGACCACTATGTTGGTGGCTAAATTCACCAGATAACTCGGGTACATTGGATCTGTCCAGTCATTCAAAACTCCTATGGGCTCACTCAGTGCTCCTGGCAAGTACCAAGGCATACTTCTTGAACTTTGGGTTAAAGATAAAGCCCCAGCAGTGTGTGGGACATGGGGGGCTCTGAGGAAGTGCCCCTCAGCCTTCCCTGTGACCTCCCACCAGCCCTGCTGGCTCCCTGTGGGAAGAAAGGGGCAGGTATGGATTTGGGAACAGCTCATGGAGAAGCAGCTGAGGCTCAGCTTCAGCTGCTCTCACCAAGACAAGAGCAGGTGTTCCCAATAAAACATCGACTCCTCAGATGTGGGTGCCTGGCTGATAACAAACAGCAGGAGGGCCCTGTGCTATTAGACCATAATGAAGGCTGGCGTGGATTCTCCTGTGTCTCATAAACACTTGAGTTTGGTGGAGCCCTCAAGTGCATCTTCGTCCTTTACCCAGCTGCCTGCACTGTGAAACCCACAGGAACTTCCTATCTTTGAAACCTCTCCCACTCTGTCAGGCTTGGCTGAAGTTTGCATGTGGTTATTAGAGCAGAGGACAGGCAAGTGCATGTTTTATTGTTCTCCATCCCTCCACAGTGTGCTTTTTCATGTGTGTGCATATATCCTGCCGCTCCCGAATCAATTTGCTGTTGAATCCTTGCTTTAGTGTAATTTAACTGGCAGGGATGGCAACTTGGAGGCTTTCTCTTCTTTTTCTTCTGAGTTGTTTCCATCTACTGTTTTACGAATATTCCATTGCTCAATAATGGGAGGTGGAAAATGAAAGCCCAAGATCATCTTTTAAAGGCTGTTAATGACCATGAATGTAACCAATATAGTTAATAACAGTCCAGGCAGAGATGGAAGACCATTCCCTTCTTTTGAGTAAGGGCCAACATAGCTTTCTGATTATCCCTACTAGAGAGGGATCTGGATATTAAAGAATAAGTCATGCTAAGTATTTCCTTCTTAGACTCCTTATTCATTTATGCCTACTGGTTTTTGTCATATTTAAAGGTGTTGTTTAGCCTGGTTTAAATTACTTTAAACCAAAAAGTTTTAAAAGACAGCTCTTGAATCCATGGAGATGTTTCCTAAATCCTTTGATTAAAGGGATGGTGTTTTTCATCTTTAAGCAACATTTGGAAACAAAAGTAAGAATTATTCTTAATTTGAAGTGTGAAAGGGAGGGATGAGGACTTCAAATTTCAGAAAGCTCTGCTTGGTGGAAGGGGTAGTGTGTGTTTGGTTTTCTTGTGCTTTTCTGAGTTAAACATTGGGAGGCTCAACAATGACGTACCATGTCATGGATCCCAGCGTGGAATCCTTGAGGGGAAAAAAAAAATAATTGTTTCCTTTCCATAAAGCAAAAACCAGTAGAAACCCCCCATATTTTTCCCCTGGAGCAGTGAGAAGATAAGGAAGTATTGGGCAGAGGGAGGAACAAAGCCTTTTGGCTAAAGAGGCCGTTGCCTCCAGGTTTCTCTCAGCTCCACTTCTTTCCTTTGTCCCTGTGTTCTTCAGTCTCCTCCTCCAGCCTAGCTGCCTCTTAACCTCATTAATACTTTGCTTTGATGGTCTTAAGTTCTTGACAATTTATTCCAGATGTTTGCTACTTTGAGTGAAATAGATTTCCCAAATTTCCTGTTTACTCTTAATGTCTTTTGTCTTTTTCTTCTTTGAAAGTGTGACATTTTTTTTAACCTCTTAGCAATCCAGACATGTTGGTTCACTGTTCCACCCCCTCTTCCTCCTGGCATCTCCTAAAGTTTGTGGTGCTTTCCACAGAATGCACACTCCTTTTTTGTTGTCTTCTTGTGGGGCAATCTTGATCTTTTTCACCTTCCTTGATTCTGCACACATGAAAGTCTGACTCAAAAGTTTCTTAGGTGTGTTCAGTGTTGCTTTTTTTCCTTATGGGTGCACACCCAGAGGAGAGCAAGAAAATTACGGAGAGAGAAAATAAAAAATCCTACTTTTTGACAGGCTGCAGACCAAATGTCCTTCAAACATGGGTCTTGCTTGTTCCTTCAGGTGCTTTCCATGAATTACCTGGAGAGCTTTGAGTAGATGGAGTGGGCTGGCACTGCTCCTTGAGGTGCTCAAGGTGTAGAAGTTGTGGCTGCTGTTAACAAGGCTGGCACAATTCCCTGCACCAGGAGTGCAGTTGGAGCAGCACAACTGACCTGGGAATGGCTGTGCTGTTGGAAGTTCCCATTATAGCAATAAAAATGTGTCCATTTTAAAGTGGTTGTATGGCTTTAATTATTCTGTTGTTTTCTTTCAAAATAAAACCAAAAACAAAACAAACCTTTAATTGAACCAGGTTTTCAAGTACAAAAGCTGTGCCTAGACCAGGCCTTAGGCCTCAGTCTTGCAGACACTTTCACAGGTGCTTAACTTTGCCATTATGAGTAATCCTATTGATTTTCAACGGCACTGCTCAGGCAATAAAGAGTGGATTTGTATGATCTGGGGCTTACCATGGGGTATATCAGAAGTCACTTTTCCAAAATTAATGATTACATGGGTGTAAGAGGAGTGTCCAGCCCAGGATTTAGTTAAAATTAATAAGACTTTTGCTTGTAGGCTTCCTTTGAAGCATTTAGCTGTCCTGTCTGCTCCTTTGAGTGCTGTATCTTGAAGGCCAGTCATCTTTCTGACTTTTGTTATGATAACCTTCAGAATAAATATTCAGGTAGGACTTGGTGTACTGTGACTTTCTATCTCTTGGCCACTTGTAACTTTCCATGGAGGCTCTCCCAAGTGTCAGTGCCTTTACAATGTCATTTTTGTGGTGTCTGACACTGGCTGAGCTCACTTTGCACATTTCCAGCCTCTGGATCTCTCTTTTCCATCCAGTTGCCTGTTTTCATGAAACTTGTGGCAACGTGACAGCTCTGAAACTCCTGTCTTGCTCTCAAATTGGGCTGAAAGCAACCAACTCACTCAAAAGTTATTAGAGATGCATGCTCATGCACACCATGATCATATATATGCAGTGTTTTTGAAGGAAGTCAGGCAGAAAAAATAAAAAGTGATTTGATTAGGGATAGATGCATTATAACGTTTCATGAGCTTGAAAAAAATTACTTTTCTGGATGTCTGGTCTTACAAATATGCTTTACCCTAACTTATCTCTTACCCCTCTTAACAAAAACAGGCATAAGGCTACTATTTATGCAAAATATTAAGGAAAGGTTCTCCCCTCAAGGGTGGTGGGCACTGCCCAGGCTCCCCAGGGAATGGGCATAGCCCGAGGCTGCCAGAGCTCCAGGAGAGTTTGGGAAATGCTCTCAGGGAGCCCAGGGTGGGATTGTTGGGGTGTCTGTGCAGGGCCAGGGGCTGGACTGGATGATCCTTGATGGTCCCTTCCAGCTCAGGATATTCAGGGTTTCTATGAACTAGAGATGGACAAGGCTTTTTGGAAGCCACAGAAGGAAAAATCCCCTTTTCAGTATTTCAACAATATAAATGTAGGCTTGGCACCAGGGCTGAGAGGTCTGTGCCAGTTGCCAACACGGTGGGTGAGTCATTTCTGCTCAGGTGTTTGCTGGAGAAGGAAATCTTTGAGTTCTTAGAGAAATACTTGGGGGGAAATGGCCCTGTTGTGGTAAAGCTCCCGGAATCTGACATCCCAGCCAGCCTTGTCCCAGCTGCCTCTCCAGCAAATCACCAGAGGGAATGGGGATTGACTCAATCCAGGCTGTCTTCCCCTCAAAAAGGGCAATTTTAATTTAAGGAGTTTCAAAATAGGAGAAGGAAAACAACAAACACCCCCACCCAGGTACTGAGATCAGGAAGAGAACATCCAGGTTCAGCTGGAGCATGCAGGGAAGGAATGCTCAGAGGCTTTATTCTGAATGGCTGCAGTACCTTGTGCTGCACAGCACTGAGTGTTGCAATCCCAGCTCCCAAACTGTGAGTGTTGTTCACGCTGCAGTTGTGCAGGGAATGCCACAGCTTTGCCTGGCAAGAACCTAAACTGCAAGTTTTGCAGAAATTGTGGCGAATTTCCAGTGAGCTCAGCAGGAGCAGGTGAGCACAGGCTCGGTCGGATCGTGCTCCTTGGCACTCTGGGATGCACTGGGGAACCAGGGCTGGGGATCCAGGACACCAGGTGAAGATTAAGGGTCCCAAATTCTGTCAGTGACTCAATAAACTCTTGAACAAGCTGCTTTTGCACTTGCCCATCTGATTGTCTTTGGAATAATCGTGGCACTTTGTTAGGATTCCTGGCACTGTGCAAGTGGGTGCTTTGCAGGAGCCTTCAAGACCCCCAGGAATTGCCAGGTAGATAATGATAACTCCATCCTTTTTCTGGCCTGTGTGGAATTGCCTTATCCAAATCCAATCTGCATTTAAGTTAAGTTCACAGGACAAATGTCAAAAATTCAAGCTCTGAAAATGCTGTTTCTTGATACCGTTTGCTGCCGGTATCATTCTGCCTCTGTTTTGGGGACATCTCTGGGGCTTTGGAATGGCATAAAAGTTACACTTGGTTTTTCTCCCTCCTGCAGGCTGTAAGACCAGACTCCTGGGTGCTACCAGGAATCTTGTACCTTGCCCAGGGAGAAGGATGGGATTTCTAGGTCTTGGACAGCCCCAGGGGCTGCTGCCATTGCTTTACTCCTCCTAAGTATTGTTCTTGGGGCACTGCCACTGCTACTGCCAGGACTTGAGGCTCCAGCTCAGCCCCTGCTGCTGCTGCTGGCTCAGATGCCTTTTTTTTGCAGCTCTCTGGTCACACAGTTGTTCACTGCAAACCTGGGCCATGGGAGATTGGGCACTACTTGTCTAAATTTCTTTTCTCCTCTTCACTGGCTGTTCACCATTTTGGAGATGAGTATAAAGGGAGACACACTGTGCAGAAATGATGTTTATTTTGGAATGATCCACAAGGTATTCTTTCAGTCATAGCCTTTGGTTAGATTAGGACTGAATAGTGTGTCCATGTGAGGCCAAACCAATGAATTTGGGTTTGAAGGCTCTAATATCCTTTGAGAAGATCTGGTGAAATTGGAAGTTGGGGTAGAAAAATGTCTTTATTGGGTTGTTGGAGCTATGGAGCTGTTCGAGGATTTTGCTGTTAGCCTAGAAAATAATTAATTCCTTTTCCATCTCCAAGATGCCCCCCAGGTCCTGCCTGCAAGGAGTAGGATCAGCCAACATTCTCCATGCAGAACCTTTCTCTGTCCTGTGTCATTTGGCAAAACATCACGATAGAATCTCCAGTGTTGGTTACAAAATGCTCACAATGGGCATTGAAACACACTGAATTTGCTAATATGTCTCTTCATGACTTTTATGTCTAGAAGCCCCAGCTGTGATCAGGGCCTTGTTGTGTGAGATGTTATGCAAATACATATTTTGTACAAACAGGATGATGAAATCACATGGAAAACTTCATAATCAAAGCAGAAAAAGAGCAACAGGGGAAAGAAAAAAAACCACATGGAGTTGCTTCTTCAGGGTCATGTGGTGGGCCACTGGCAAAGGCAGGAACAGCAGTGGGTCTCCTGGGTTCCAGGCTGCTGGAACCTTATCTGCCATGGCATCCTGCCTCTTCCCAACCATCCCTGTGCTTCCCCAGTGCTCCTTTAAACTCTGTCGCGGAGCTGCAACACTGAGGGGGTTCAGCTAATTAAATTTACCCCTTGTTTGTCAATCTGCTCCCCTCCCCAGAGCCCTGTGGCTGCTCTGTGCTGCTGGGAGCTGAGCTGGCCTTGTTTGGTTTCCAGAGAGGAGATAGAGCAGGGCTGGGATGCTGCAATGAACCGTGGAGATGCAATCCCAAGAACAACTTGTGGTCACATGCCAGGCTACCTGGTTTTAAATTGTGTCCAACTGCTTGAGCCAGGCAACTAAATACTTCTGAAACTCATTAAATTAACCAGTTAGACCAAGGCAATATACAAGGTACACAGGCCAAAGAAAGCATTGTGGGTGTAACCTTTTGAAGGAGAATTATAGTTGCTGCTGATCAGGCTGTTACAGTAAATGTGGTGTCAGTGTTTCCATATTGGTCTCTTTTTTTTTCCCTTTCTTTTTCCCTTTCTTTTTTCCCTGTGTGAAAAGGGTTGCACCTCATGAAAAAGGTTTTCATGTGCTGTGAAATGCAATGTGAAACCACTGGATGTTAGTTACCCAAAGAACCTCATCTTTGTTACCCAAAGAATCTGTGCTGTTTATACAGGGAAGGAGCAGCCTTTAAAAGTGGGATTTGAACCTGATGCCAGCCACCCAAACGTTTTGGGGAGTTCAGCTCACACTTGATTCTCCCTGTTGTGAAAAGCATTCCCTTTGCTTGTCACTCAGCACTGGAGAGGTGACAAATCCCTGGGTCAGGTACACCTGTGTGGTTCAGCTCTGGGGACAAACTGCTTTGCTGTGTTTGTGATTTCTCTTGGTGTGGGGTGGCTGGGACGAGGGCAGGATGCTGCTGCATCCCCACAAAGGGCTCTGTTACTGGGCAGGCTCTGTTTCAGCCCACAAAAACGTGCTGCACTTGATTAATCACCTTCATTATGGTCATATTCTCACCCAGCCAGGAGCAGGGCACTGTGCAGAACCTGCCTCCCTTTGTTTCCCCTGGAACTGCCAACCTGTTTCCCCAGGCCACACCTCCTTTCTAATTTGAGTGACAAAATTAGGGAAAAACTGGTTTGCATCTTGCTCTTCCATCCGCCTGGGCATGTCTGGGAATCCCTAAGAATGACTGAATTCAGTGGTTTAAACCATTTTCTTTTTTTTTTATTGCACACCTCCCACAATAACTCTGAAGTAGCTTCATAATGGAAATGCTGACACAACTTTATCGCCTCAGCCTCGGGAGTGTGTTCCACCTTCTATTGTTTGCCTTGGCCTCTGTAAATTGTGTATTGCCTCAGTTTAATTGGTTAATTTAATAAACTTCTGCAGTGCTGTATCAGTTGCCTGGCTTAGCTTTTATCCACCAGGCTGATGAAGAAAGTATAAGTTTCAAAAGATTTCCTGTATGAAATTAATCAAATAAAAGGTATCTCCTACTGTACTTTGCATGTGTGTCTTGGAAAGATGGCTTGAATCGACACATTTTTACAATTAAAGCATTTAACAAAACCCTCTAAAAATCTTTGTGTAGCTTAAAAAAGGGGAATTTTGCACTTCAGGCTGTGCAATGCTTCAGAAGCCACATCTGAATGATACCTTTGGCCAAATAGTATTTTAGATGGACTCTTGGGACTGCAGAGGGGGGAGAAAAGTGGGGAAAACACAACAGAAATGATTGGAAGGTATTATGGAATGGAAGTCTTGCACTCCAGCCATGTGTGAGGCTTGGGTGACCTGAGCTCCTTTTCTGGTTCTGGCTGAAGCTCCTCACAACCACGAGCAGATCCTTTAACACCTCTCTGCTTTGTTCCCAGTTTTTCCCATTCTGAGAGCCTCATCAATTCCAGTTTGGAGACTGGGGGCTGGCATGCTGCAGTGGGGCTTTTCCTTTCCTGAGCTGGAGTAAGGAGGAGTCAGAAAGCTCAGTACCTTCAGTGTGGGTGCAGCAAAGCCTCTTCCAGGGGGGCAGAGAGCCCATGGGAGGGAGTGCTTGTCTGTGCTCAGTAGAGACACAGAGCCCAACGCATGTGTAACACGAGCCCATCTTTATCTCTCTTAATCCACAGCTCCAGCATCCCAAGATTTAGGAGCATTCATCTATCAAGAGTGATTTAGATGTACTTGATCATGCCTCAGGGCAGGGGGACAGCCTAGGTTACTCCTTGATATCCCTTCCAGCCCTGTTTTTTTATGACTCTATTAGATCTGACAACAACAGAATCGTATACTTGGTTACAAAGGCTCTGTCCATTAATTAGTACTTTGTGGTGCACAGCTCCTCTTCCCTAGAGGAGCTCTAAGAGGTTGACAAGTGCTAATTAAGTCCTACAAGAACTGGTGTGCTGGGTAATTATTATTTTACAGGTAGAGAAACTAAGGTGCAAATGTAACCCACAGGAAGTTTTGGGACGGAGTCTCACTTCGATGCTTAGCATTTTAGCTGCTTAAAATTCTGGCTGAGCTGTGCCTCTGGGCTGTTGTCCATGGAGAATAAGGTGGTGTTTCCCTCCTCCTGCCCACATCTGAGCCAGTCAAGGCTCTAATGGGCTCACCAGCCACATTTGGGCTGCATCAGCATCAGAGGGGCACTGCTGGTAAAATGAATCTGGCCCGTGTGCCAAAAATAAGTTTATTTTTTCTCCCTTCCATGCTTCCTGGACTTGCAGAATTACACTGACTTTAAAGGGGAGCTGCCCCAGAGCCTTGAATCAGGCCTCTTGTACAGAGAGGGAGGTAACCTCTTGCAGTCCATGCCATTGGAGTGTAATTTTCAGTCAAACATTTGCCAGTGTAATTAGTCTGCTTTAGAGTTCTCCGGTGTGGAGTGACACGGCCAAGTGGCATTTGAGAACACTTGAAGAGGAAATGGGCTAATTAGTTTAGCTCTGGGTCAACAGCACCTCAGGAGCCAGACTGGGTCTGTATCTGGGCTGCTGCTGTTTGAAGTTCTCTGTTCAGTCAGCAGTGCCTGGCTAAAGGAGGGTCCCTGGGGTGGGTGCTGAGGTGTGGCTGGAAGATTTCTTTTGTCCTATGGCAGGGTCATCACCCATTCCTGCCTTTCCATCTGTGGTATTGCATCCCTAAGAGAGATGACATGTGCTGGTCTCTCCATGCTGCTTTTCCTGTGTCTTCTGCATCTCACAATGCCTGTTTGCAAGGTTAGGTTTTGTGTAGAATTCCAGGAAAGCTCACTGATTCCAAAAATAATATTTAGTGTCCTTAATCGAATTCTGTCCTGAAGACTCAGTGATTCCACTGGCTTCTTTGGGTCTGTGGAGTCTGTGCACAGGGATCTAAATTTGATCATCTGTGGATTCTGATGAAGCAAATTTCATTCCACCACAGCAATCCTCAAACCTCCCATTTGTAAATTATCCAGCTGAATTCCCACCTTAGGTCTGCGCTCACAATTAAAGATCCATTTTACGAGAGCCCTTCCTGGCTCCACCTGAAACACACACTAAATGTTGGCAAACCAGGAATGCAGATCTGAGAGTACAAATTCCAGGGTGGTAGCAAATTTGTCCTTGATGTGCAGCAGAGGGGCTGGTTAGACGAGTTAAACTCCCATTAGCAGCTTTGGTGTGATGGGAATTGCTGTCTTGTTGCCTCTGTCCGGCCCTGTCACGCTGCTGCACATCAATTCCCTCCCCTCCTCCAGGGTGTGGTCCCCACTCAGGTTTGCACGCTGTAATTTGTGGTGCTGCTCAGTTTAACAGGACCACGTTGGCCACTCCAAGCCCTGCCTTGGTGAGAGGGTGAGGTGCCTCTTGCAGCCAGGAGGGTTTTTCCCATTCACACATGGTCTCCAGTAATCCCACAAGCCGGGTGTGATGCAGCTTTGCACAGCAGCACAGGCTGGGAAGGAATGGGCTGGTTTATCAGGAGGACAGGAGGAAGTGGTGGGAATGAAGCCCCAGAGATGTTTCTGCCTCATTTGTTCTCCCTGATGAAGAGGTTTTCTTGACTAGGACTACACGTTTGGGCTTTGCAAGCAATCGTGTCCCAGACTGTGCTGGACATGCAGGTGTTCCCGTGCTGTGTGAGGCTCCTGCCAGAGCAATTACACCATGAGTGGACAGATCACATCCACAGCACTGCACAGTGCCCGTTTTTGGGGAATTCTGCCATAAGGTTGCAAACCTTAAACGGTTTGTGCAGTTTGGAACATTTCTCCCTGTTGTAGTTGAGTTCAGGAATAGCAAGAGAGGTGACACAGACTCCATGATTCAGAAGGCATAAAGGCTTATTTTTTAATAGAATATCACACTCTTCTAGAGAAGTTCGTACACCCAAGACCTGATTGATCTTTAGGAGACTCCTTGATTAAACAGGGAACACTCCTTCTTGTAAACATCCCACACAAGGGATGCAAGGGATAAGATAGTAATTGTTTGAATTCTTTTCTCTAAGTTTCGCAGGCTCACTTATCTCTGTTTTCTCTTCAGAAGAACTGAGAATAACCACATCTTCCCTGTATTGGATGTTTCAGAAATGGGGCTCCTTTTCTTTCAGAGGTGGCTCTGCAGAATGCAGAAAGGAGACAGGCATCTCCCAGCTCCTTCCAAGGAAGCAATCCCAACCTGTCCTGCTGGAGAGGCAGCAGCCAGGTGGAGAGGTATTGTCTGGACATTTTATGAGTTTCCTGGGTGCAAGCCTGCTGAGGTTTTCTTCCCAGGGGAAAGCTCATTTTCTCATCACAGAATTCTATAAACAAATCTCTGAGCTGTGTTTTCAAGGACACATGAGGTGTTTTTCTGCCCTGTCTCCTGATATGGAAGATGGGGGTTTTTCTGTCTGTCAACCAATGATGTGGAGAACTGTTATCACTGAATTGTAAGCATTCTGGCATTCTTGTACTGAGCATGAAGAAGTAAGCATCTGAGCTCTGTACCTGGGCACATAATAGCCCAAGCCTTCTGAACAATGGAGTCATCTTAATAAATCACATTAATCCTTCTGATACTGGAGTCAGAGAGTCCTGTTTTGCCACTCGGGCCACAACAATAGAGAGGGACAGAGAAGCATTGGGAGCAAGCAACAGCCCATGATTTTCCCCATGATTTCAAGCCAAAAAGGCTTGTGAATGGACATTAGCAATGAATCCTCCCCCTTCTCCACTCATTGTGGGCCAGACCTCTTAAACCTGTCCCTCTCTGTCGTGTGTCCAAATCTGGAGCTTATTCCCACCAGGACAGGCTGCATTTTATGGCTCTGCAGAAGGATGGGACCAACTAAGGGAGGGTTCAGAGTTCAAGGGCTGCAGTTGAGAGCCTGGCTGAGCAGACTGGGCAGTCCCCAGCTGCTAAGAGAGCAAATCAGTGAGCAGAAATGTCCTTGAGCATTGCCAAAATGGCCAATGGATCCATGTCCACGTCCTAGCAGAGCTGAGCATTTCAGCTTGAGCATTCATGTGAAATCAGAGGTGAAGGACTGGCAGGGGACAGCAGCAAAGCAGTCCAGGGGATGTTAAACACCCCCTCTCACTGCAGCCAGCCCCTCTGAGCACATCCATGTCCATCTGGCAGGTAATTAGCTGGATCTCTGGTGGAGGAATCAGTGAAGGGATCCCTCTTGCCACATCTCCTCGTAAAGTGACTACTCTAATTTTTGTGACATCCAGCTGGAGGGGCTCTGTATCTGTCGTTACAGACCATTAAACTCCTTCAGATCCATCTATATATTTTAAGTAGTTTCTGACCCATGGGTGACAGTGGCTGAGGGGCATCTGATTTTTTAATTTTTTTTAAGGAATATTTTCTTGGATGAAATGAGTCAAAAAGTTTTTGGCTAAGGAGGGTGTGTATTCACAAGGTCCTGTCCCAGCAGGCTGGGCACAGGCAAAATCTGCCTTCCACAGCAGCTTTGAATTTCCCAGAATAAAACAAAATCTGTTGGATTGTCCCTGATTTTACCAGCAAATGGGACAGTTTTGTCTCCAGCAAGAATTCCTCCGGTTTCTTAATTACAGTGGTCTTGATACTGGTAGGCACAAATTTTCCTGGAAGAGGCAGTGAGGAGTTGAAATGCTGCAGGGAATAAACAGGCAGAGCAGTCTGCTCCAAAAAGCTGCAAGGAAAATGTTTCTTAAAAAGCTCCTTGGATTCTGGAGGGATGGTGATAGTAGTGAAGGGACCAAAAAGGGGAATTGGTTCAGGTTGAATCAAATGCTGTTTGACTCAGTACATAATGCTTCCTTTCATTAAAGTGCCTGCAATATATTCTTGTTAATTGAAATTAATTTATTAATTTCAGTTTGAAAATGTGTAAGCACTTTCAGGCCGATGACTTTTATTTTTTCAGCTGAAGTGACAAATCCAACATAAATTTGCAATTTATATACCTGTTTTCTTTGGGCTGGGATAAAAGTTTGAGCTGAGAAACTCTGCCTACTTCTGATCTGGACAACACCTTCTGCCTAAGGATGCTTTCATTCATGAGTAAAGGGGTATCAAAGCCCAGGGAAGCAGTAGATGCTCTGTGAGGGCTGAGGATTTCACACAAAGAAAAAAAAATTGAAAGAAAAGGGCAGTGCAGATATATTGAACAAAGTTTTGTGTCCCTGTGCAAGGTGTTGTTACGGTTTCTGTGATGGTCCTGCCTCCTGAAGTGTCTGTAACAGTGGTGAGCTTCTCTAAGTTACCTGAGCTGGACAGTTGCATAAATAATTATGTATATTTAGAACAGTGTGGGGCAGTAGAGGAGTAGGAGACCTGACCACTCCAAACCACCTTTTCCAGGCCATCTTCATCCTTTACCTTCTAACCAGTGGTGGGAATGAGGTCCCAGTTGCTTATTAATGAGCCTTCAAGCCCAAAAATAGTGCTCAGCCTATCTTTTTTTTTGTTTGTTTTTGGCTAAAAATAAAGGGTCCTTTTGTGCCTTTGTAGAACCAGGGATGAAAAAGTGAAGTATTCTTTAGTTGTTGTCAATAACAACAATATTTTCTTCTTGCATAAGGACAACAGGAGAAGTTTACAACATTAATTGTCAGTGGAAGTAATTTTCTGAAAAGGGGGGTCTGGGCTCAGCTGTTTAAATGTTTACTTGCTGGTGCTTGATTAAAAGCTAATTAAAGAAGTATGATTTTATGTAGTTTCTAAATCTGTGAAATCTGGTGTCACTCAAGGATTGAGCTTGTAATTATATACCATGTGTGGGAAAAGTCCTATTGACAGTCCTCACTGATGTCCAAAGGAACAGCTGGACTCAGCGTAAACATGGGACTCTGTGGAAAGGAAAACTCACTGGGGGCCTGTAGAATTTTTCTCTAATACATACTAAAATTTTATATAACAAGTATGGTGTATTAATAGATCATATTTGTAAGTTGCTATCTAAACAAGCCTATAAGTATATATTACCTATATATTAATTTGATTTTATAAACGAAACTAATGAGCTGAAACTTGAATTCCTGCTTCCTGAACTACTTTTTCTCTGCTAGAAATCTGGAGGCTTTGGGGTCTCTCCTGAGAGAGGCAGAACATTTTTCTGGAAGGTGTTCAGACCTCAAATGTAGATAACCAAATAAAAGTTGGATTATCAAAGGCGTGTGTCGTGTTTAGCATTTAATAACGCTGAGACTTTTCTGGAAGCTGCTCTTGTGGGGTGTCCAAGTGCAAACCCAGCTCCAGAGCTCCAGCTCTGGTGCCATCCTGAGTCCGTGCAGGGAAGCGCCTTTCCCAGGGGCTCTCCATGCAAGCCGTGGTTTGGAGCCTCTCTCCACAAAGAAATTATGTTGCAAAGCTTCAGAAATTACTGAACGTGCATTTCTGCTGCACTTTAAGACACTTCCTCCTGTCTGTAAATCTTCCACTAAGCCCCTAAAGGCACAGAATAAAAAAGAAGGTAAAAATCAGTTCATGCAGGATGGAAAGGGAAGGGCAGAGGAAATATTATTCTGTAGGAAATCAAAATGCACCCACCTTCTACAAATCCAGAGCAGAAGAACAGTTTGCCAGTGACTGCCTAGTTTGGGAGAGCGATGGTATAATCACCAAACCCATTTTGAAATCCAATTCTAAATAAAAAAGCGTTTTGTGCAGTTGCAGTAATTACTGGTTGCTCTCTTGCAATAGCCTGGAGAAAAGTAACTCATGCGTTTGACAGCAAACATGAATATGCTTGTAAAAGTGAGGGGAATCGTTAGGCTTGTGTGAGCTTGAGCTCTTAAGAACAGCCCAGGAAGCTGAACACAGCAGCAAGTCACGACTTAGGGCCTCGACTGCAGTCCAGGGGAGTTTGTTGGGATTAAATCCTACAGAGAGAGGGAAGGCCCAGCTCATTTCCAACCTCCCCAGTGCGTGTGCACCTTACAGGGGCACACCTGAGACCCCAGAAAGCACACGGGTGTTTTGAAGGATGATGGTCACAGCAGCGCAGCTGTGGTTCTTGGAAAAACTGGACCTTGCTGTGGAAATGGTGATTTGAGATTGTTGTCCCCACCTCTAGTTTGCATGAGGGCAACTTCTGTCCCATCCTGGAATTCCTGTAGGAGGAAATATGATTTATTCATGAGGGTGAAGAGAGGGAGGATTGGGACAAATCGTGCAAATACTAAAAATTTTTTAAAAAGCAAACAAAAAGGTGATTCAGTTTGCTTCTTGCTTTGCATGTGCTTACCCTGATTATTCCATCCAGTGAATTTGCAGGCGTGAATTTTCAGGAGTATTTATTGGAAAGGCTTATAAGGAAATATGGCAAAGCTTGCACGGGGAGTGAATTAATTTCAAGAAGATCTGTGTGTTGCTGATTCTCTTTTGTACACCTGAGCAAGGGGCAGAGACACATCACATGACCAACCAAAGTTTCTACTTTGACAATTTGAATATTTAAGATTTTGTTTGGACATTGGGAAGCTACAAATAGCAAATACCAGTTTACGAATTCTTCCTGAACTGTGGAAGAATTCCTCAAATGAAAGGTGGGGAAAAAAGCACTACTGATTTGCTGGAAGTCTGTTGACCCAAGGGGCAGATAACGTGCTGACTTGCTGAAGATGAGGTGTGTGAAGTCTACTGAAAATTATAATTCCTACTATAGAAATTAAACATCTGATCTATTTACAGAATGTTTCCCTCCATTTCTGGAGGAAAAAGCAGGTTTTGCTTGTGTTTACGGAGACAGAAGCTCTGCTGCCTGTTGGATCTACCCATGTGGATAGAAAAGGACAGTGGGAGTGATAAATGAACTTTTTTCTCCCTAGCGGGGCTGAGCAAAACCCTTTTGGAGCAGGATTTTCATCTCCTTTGTGTTTTGTGCTCTCTAATGTTATTTCTAGCTGCCTCCTGCACTGTGTAGGATTGCTCAGTCCCTGGCATTACCTCAGTTATAATATGACAATTTCCTGATAGATTGTTTATCAGAGAAAATATTATGTCAATAATGTCTAAAAGCTGTAGCAACCCTGCTCCCAGCCCCGAGATGTAAATAGTCTGTTATCTCATGGCACAGCCTTAAATGACGCCACACATCTTGAAATAACATGTTCCAATGTGTCAGAGGAAGAGATTGTTAAAGCCTTTGCCTTATATTACGTGCCTGCTAGCAAATGGGTGGTGAGAGACCCAGAGTTTAATTTTTCTTTTCTCTTTTTTTTTTTTTTTTTGGATGTCTATTAGGCAGATCATGCAACTATCTAAACACAGTTCTGGAAAACCTGTTTGCTGGCTTACTCACAGCCCCAAATGGCTTTGAGTTGCAAGAGTGTGGTGCCTAACCCTTCGGGGGAAAAGAAAAACAGAGCAAACCCAACCCAGTGCACCTTCTAGAACAACATCTTCCGAATTTGTGA